>JAGDQO010002538.1:0-138831 GCA_018342035.1 Solanum appendiculatum | reverse complement strand
TGAAATTTACTCACTAGGAGAAATTATTCCCAATGGGAAGGCAGTCAGAAAACTTTTAAGTGTTCTCCCAGAGTCATGGGAAAGCAAGGTAGAAGTTATTACTGAAGCACGTGATCTAGATACACTAACTATGGATGAACTCATTGGAAATCTCATGACTTACGAACTCAAGAAAAATCAAGAAAAGGAAATCGGACGAAAGAGAAAAGAGAAGAACCTGATTCTGAAGGCAACAACACCTGAAGATTTTGAAGATGAAAATATCGCACTAATGACTAAGAGGTTCTCTAGAATGTTAAAGAGAGGACAAGTGTTTCAAAGGAGGAACTCTCAAGAAACAACTGAAAATCAAAAAGAATAGGTCTGCCACAAGTGCGAAAGTCCATATCACTTTATCAAGTTTTGTCCACTATGGGCTCTAGAGCATAAGAGAAATGGCTTAGAGAAAGCAAAAGAGACCAAGAATGATAAGTACATTCCCACAAATATACGAATGACTAATCAAGAAGCAGAACTCTCAATGAAGAAAGCATTTGCCGTGATGGGAAACTTATCAGAAGAAGAGTCTGAGGATGGTGGATTTGAAAATCGGTCATTACTTGCAATTGAGCAAGCAGACAAATATAATTTTCTAGCACTGGTCGCTACAATGGAATCGGATGATGAAAGAAGCACCTGCAAATCTCATGAAACAATTCAGGCACTGATGGCATGTTCTGATGAAGATGAAGAGGAGGAAAAACAATCAGAAGTAAGTTTTCTTGAAACTAAGTCTAAAATAAATATTTATTCCAAGAAACAATTGCAATCCTTGTCTTCAGTTCTTATTGATGCATACTATCTAGTGAAATTCAAAAAGAATCAATTAATGGATGAATATGCATCCCTAAGATTTGACTGTATGACGCTAGAAGATCAAATTACTTCTCGTGATAACATCATCAATGGTCTAAAAGGACATGTTAAGAACCCAGATTTAAGTCACAAGGGCAAAAACCCTGTTAGTGAACTTCAATTAGCTTTGGAAGAAGACATAAAACGGTTAACCATAAACTGGCAGGCCTTAACTGAAAGGAATAAACTGCTACAAGAAAATCTTGTTAAGACCAAACTTGATTTAGAACGAATCTTAGATGGACCAGGTCCTCTGAAATTTTAACTCGGATTCAAGAAAGGCAGACCACCAGTCGAAATGGGATAGGTTTCAGAAAAGAGAATAATCATGTAGCACACACTATTCACATGTCTAAAAGTTTATGCACTCATTGCGGAAACTCAGGTCATTTAAGGAATCAATGTAAAGAACTATTTAAGGCCTTTCAGAAAAATGTTAAGTTCACTAAAAAAGAAAAGGCTGAAACGATTAAGAACTTGGTTCCAAATAAAAATGCTCCAGATAAAAAGTCGTCTTATTTGCCTTTTTGGACTAGAAAAGATCTTATTCATCCTTTTACTCACAAAAAGGGGCCCAAGCTAATCTGGGTTCCCAAGGCTAATCTTTGACTAGTGTTTCAGGTGAAGGTGAGAGGAAAAAGGTCAACCTGGTACATGGATAGTGCATGCTCCAGACAATTGCTAAAAATGGTAAAAAGCTTCCTCTCACTCTCTAATTTTCAAGGCAGCAATGAAGTCCTTGAAAATGATAAGAAAGGTGAAATAGTCAAAATTGACGAAGTTGAAAAGTCGCAATCCTATGCCATAGAGAATGTGTTTTATGCATCAAGAATTGAAGCACAACTCGTTGAGCATCTCTGAAATGTGTGACAAAGAAAATAATGTATTATTCACATCTGTTGAATGTCTTGTGCCAAACTCTAACTCTGGGAACCTGGTTCTAAAAAGATACAAGAATGTGTACAAAGTTGACATCCCGTCTTTTCATGAAGAGAATCTTACTTGCCTCAGCGTCATTAATGATATTTCTCTACTTTGGCATAAGAGAATGCGTCATGCTAGTTTCTCTCATTTAAATAAACTAGTCATGAAGGATCTGATTCATGGGATTCTCCTAATCAAAATTCGTGAAGCTATTGTGCATGGTGCGTTTACAGAAGGAAAATATGTGAAGTCATCATTCAAGCAGAATAAAAAGGTTGACACCAAAGAAAGTGACCTGATATCAAACATCTTTGATGATGCAAATTTAGAGAACACCGCCGATGAACCTGGTTCATATCTGACAATCATTGATGCATCTGGAGCAGCAGTTACTGAGATTAACCAGTCTTGGAGATAGGGGGCACAACAGAGCAATCAGGACACTTAGAGTCTGGTACACCTTCAGGGGGAACTTCGCTATATGAACCTGGTCTTCGTTATTCATTGGAAGTTATTGGAAATTAAGGTTCCTTGATCGTATCTTACTTCAAGTCGATCAGATATCTTGTTTAGTATGGGGCTGGGTATTCATTTTTTATCAAACGGAAGAAAGTCACGCTTATGAAAATACAAGACCTGGTTCTCTATTACTCAGCAAGAGATTTCTTTGATCCGATAGAATATGATGATGCAGGCATACTTATAAAGGCCTTGAATATGAAGAACTTGAGAAAAATCATCTAGAGCTTGGTCTTGTCAAAACAAGCTGATATATTATCATGATTTCCTTTAATAATTGGTTAGTAAACTAATAATTTTATGCTTGAATGATTATACAATGAATATCTTCTAACTCAGTCTCGTACTGTAACAGGTACAAACTCCAGGCACATCTCAAACAATGTTTAGAAGGTCTGCGGATATTATTATTACTCTTTTACTAACAACATTAAGGAAATCATTGAGGAACACACAAAAGGAGAATCTGGTTTCTCTGTAATACTCAGGTATGTACCATCCTTTTTCAATACATGAATTTCCTGAGTTTGTGTCAACATAAGCACAAGTGAACCTGGTCGATCATCAAAATCCAATTCTTTGAAAAATAAATCACCAAGAATCCTCTCTTTGACAATAAGCATGCTTCAATCCCAAACTACTCAAATGATGAGGACCTCAGTCTTGAAGCCACCCTAACTTTAATTTAGGGGGAACCTTATTTTACCTCTCACATTTGAACCAGGTTCACAAATTCCAAATTGATATTTCATCCATTCCAAGTGTAAAACCAATTATCTCTCAGGGGGAACAATTCTCTTAGGAACAAACTATTATCGGTGACGGCCTTCATTATTGATAAACTCATCTCTATTGCATCAAAATGTGATGGATCTCTTACCTATAGTTG
This sequence comes from Solanum appendiculatum, assembly GCA_018342035.1. Lineage (NCBI taxonomy): Eukaryota > Viridiplantae > Streptophyta > Magnoliopsida > Solanales > Solanaceae > Solanum > Solanum appendiculatum. The sequence goes on along the minus strand of JAGDQO010002538.1, from coordinate 135,605 downwards.
GTACTCTTTTGAAATGTCATCAAGGAAACTCTATCTAACAAAAGAACCATGGATGAGTGAAATTTTACGTAGTTGGACCAGAGTTTAAAAAAAATCTGAAATTGTGCTGCAACTGAACCGAGTTCAAAGAAAAGAGCTTCATAACTCAGTTGTTGTTGGTCTCAATGCTTGAAAATACTTACCTGGTCTCCTTGAAATTGTCTATGCTTAACTGATGACGGACCTCATGTTGCTCTTGATGAAATATTACTTTCTAAGAAAACTGATCATAACGAAGGAGCTGGTGCACAATGGGCGTAATGAAAAATTTATGAATGACAGTAAACATCCTTTTTCTCCTCACATTAGTAATATTTTTCCCAATTCTTATCCTCCATTTTTCTAGACTCTTTGATGTGCTTGTGACTGTCTCATACTCATGATATCATATGTTTTTTATTTAGGGCTTAAATTGGAACATATTTGCTTATTTTGTTCCTCATTGACGATCTTGATTGTGTTTGAGTGTAAGATGGCTAATACCCTCAGATCAACTTACCTTATTGTTAGCAGAAGTGTACTAGAAAGTGTTGCCCAAGTGGCCATGAGTTAAAATGATATTGCACTTATTGTATGCTCATTGAATTCTTTAGTTGTTGATTTTCAATGATGTCAAAAGGGGGAAGTTATATGATGTGGGTTAGGGACATATTATACATAGTTTGTCATCATCAAAAAGGGGGAAATTGCTGGGGAATAAGAGGACATGATATTTGTAGTTTTAATGATTGACAAAGTATTTTGATATTTGACAAAGTCCACTATGATGCATTGCTAGGGAACTAGAGAACATGATGTTTGTAGTTTTGATGATTGACAAAGTAAACTATGATGCATTGTTTATCATCATCAAAAAGGGGGAAATTGTTGGGAAGTAGGAGAACATATAAGTAGTTTTGATGATTGATAAAGTGAACCTGGTTCACTACTTGTTGTCTTATGTATACTCTATCAGTTGAACCAGGTCCTCAGACGTGAATGCGAACAACATGTACAAATATGGGAGATTGCGGCAAAGAAGACCTATAATAAAGTGCAGAAATAAAGAAGTAAAAGTAGAAATAAAGAAATAATCAAAGAATTAGACAATGTGCACCTGGTTCACAACCCAGCAGCAAAACCAACACGAAAAAGAAGTGCAGAAGACTACCAATGCAGAAAAGAAGTGCAGAAGACTCCTTATAGGAAAAGGAAAGCTCATAAATAAGGAAAAGAAGTGCAGAAGACTCCTTATGGAGAAAGGAAAGAAGTTAAAGAAGAAAAACAATAAAAGAAGACGTTTCCTAGGCAGTTAAGGAAGGAGGCAAACAAGTTCTATAAGGAAAAGGATTAGTTTTATAGAAATTCTTTCCTTGTTGAAGTCGGCTAAGGATCTGTCAACTCTATATAAAGACAAGGCTGGAGAAAGAGAAGGTCGGCGCCTGCAATCACAATTGAGAGAATTTTCCAGCAAAGGCAGAGTGGCACCTACTGCATATTCACAAAAGTTATCATCTTGAGAACAATAGCCATTAGAGCAAAACTGCAAGACTTCGTCACAGCAACACTGGAACCAGGTTCATGAGTTGTGTTCGAGTCTGAACTATTGAATGTTGAAGACTGATCAATTAAAGGCTAGGGTTATTAGTCTTTGTTGATTTGTTCTAGGTTTATTATTGAGTTGTAATAATTCCTAGGTTGAAGAACAAGAAGTGGGTTTTACTTCTTGAAGAGTAGTTAGTGAAGTTTGTAACAAGAAGCGGGTTTGACTTCTTGGAAAGTGAGTTTGTGAGAATTGTAACAAGAAGCGAGTTTGACTTCTTGGAGAGTTGAGTTGTAACAAGAAGTGGGTTTGACTTCTTGGAGAGTTGAGTTGTAACAAGAAGTGGGTTTGACTTCTTGGAGAGTTGAGTTGTAACAAGAAGTGGGTTTGACTTCTTGGAGAGTTGAGTTGTGAGAGGGTTGTAACAAGAAGTGGGTTTGACTTCTTGGAGGATAGAGTCGACGATTATAGTTAATCGGTGTAGAGTTAGAAGAGTTAGAGTTAATTCATTGATTATTGAGTTGTAATCTTGAATTGAGTTTGAAGGTAATAAAATCATAGTGTGGTTTTTCCCTTCCTTGAGGGAGGAAGGTTTCCACGATAAAATCTCTGTTTTATTGTGTAATCTGTTTACTTAGGCAAACCTACAAGAACTTGGTTCTTGCATAAGTGGTAAGGTTTCTTCACCACACATCGGAATTAGTTCCTTCAATACAATTAAGACAAAGCACAGAAAGATGACTTCCCACCACTCCCAGTGCCAACAAATAACTACCTTCTCCATAACTGTCCGGAAGCTCCAACCTTCTCCATGTCTCGTATGCTAAATCAAGAGAAATGATGTTGCACATATTGAACGTATCAACATCAGTAGATAAAGCCCAATAAAGTTTTTGTGTGTATTTTTTGTTAGTATAATAACATAAATTGTCGAGGTAGGGGTAAGGTTTGCGTAGACTTATGGTATGATGTTGTAAGGTCAAAAAATAAAAATAGAAACTTATAGAGAAAGGGAAACGGCTGATGGATCTTATCATATTCGTCATGGCTGAGATCCCCAAGCTACGTGGAGAAGAGATCAATGTTTTTGGAGGGAAATGGTCTGAGATAACATCTTTCACTTGTACGGAATGTGCGAAATTTCCACTGACTAATTGCTTAGTTTACTGAAACAAAGCTAATAATACATACTCTTTCACCCTGAAAAGCAGGGAAACAATCCACAAGTGTGATTTGACGATATGTCATCCTTGTTCTTCCACAGTCGATAAGAGAAACGAAAAAGGGTGTTGTACTATTGTTTATAAAAACGAAGGATAACCAATTTTCAATGTCACATAACTTTTAGAAGGGTAGTTGTGTAAATATATTCACAGTTATTATTTTATTAAAATTGGACTACTGGATGTGGCATGTATAGAAATCCCAATTTGGATAGAATTAGATAGTCTAAGTATAAAGGGATTGGGAAGTATAGCCTAAATTCTTTGCCTATTTATATCAACTCCTTTTGCACCGTATTATTCATACAAGTTTAAAGGATTTGGAAGTACCGCTTGAAATTCTTTGTCTATATATATATATTGTTCCTTCGGTCTCAGCTAATTATTCATTCTTTCATTCTTCTGAAACATGTCATTGTCGTCGAGAAGTGGCACATTATTATGTGTGTTTGTGTTGTTGGGTATTTGCATAGGCATTGTTACTGCCACTGCAACCACACCCAAAACAGAATCGTTTGGTACTTCTTCAATTGGATTGTGTCCCAGATGGTGGTGGCATCATCACCCAAAAATACCATCATCTCCATCTCCATCTCCGACTGATAATGTAGCTTCACCAACGCATATGGCTCCATCCCAAGTTGATGATGTGGTTTCGCCACCACCCACGGCTCCAACCACTTCTTGCATCAAGGTGGATGATTGTGCATCAGATTTGATCACTTCCGTTTTCAAGCTTAGAATTTCATTATCCACTCAATGATGTCAAGGACTTTCAACAATTTCAGATGATCTCTTTTACAGGGAGTACACACACTCCAAGAGGGTACCATTTTTCCTTGGCAAAGTGAGAAACTATTGCAGTCATGCGGTTGATAATGCAGCTCCATCTCTATCTCCAGTTGATAATGCGGCTTCTTCACCAACTCATGCGGCTCCATCTCCATCTCCGGTTGATAATGTAGCTCCATCCCCAATTGATGATGTGATTTCACCACCGCACATGGCTCCCTCTTGGACCCCGGCCCCGGCTCCTACCACTTCTTGCATCAAGGTGAACGGTTGTGCATTCAATTTGATCACTTCCTTTTTCAAGCGTAAAATTTCATTATCCACACAATGCTGTCAAGTACTTTCTACAATTTCAGATGATTGCTTTTTCAGAGAGTTCACTCACTCCAAGAGGGTACCATTTTTCCTACGCAAAGTGAGGAACTATTGCAGTCATCATCAAGCCTGAAGCAGATTTTTTCCTTCTTTTTTTTTTGGGGGCATTTAGCTTATTTTATTTAGGATTTTTCCCCTTAATAGGTTTTTAGGTGTTAGTTAAATACTTTCAATTAAATTCTTTAATTAGTTTAATTGGATCTTCATCTTTATTTTAGTGTTTAATTACTACTCTCTCCGTGTATATTTATTTGTCCTTGTTTGACTTGACACACTCCTTTACTATATCCCTTCTAGACTATTGATAATGTTAGCTATGGAACACAACCTTTTACTTATTCGCGATATGGTAGACATATCAATCAACTATTCCTTTCTATTCACCCCAACATCACCCCAACAAATTAATTAATAAGAAGACTTACCATGACATTTATACACTAGCTATCAACCTACCACAGTTGTACAACCTAGAACAAGACTTTGTCGGCTCGATTGTTTTTTTTTAAAAAAAAGTAAACTGAAAATGAATTCCTAAAACTTCTGATTTGATGCACTACTTTCTGAATATTTTATAGGTTCTGAGCATCAAATTTCTTTATTCTGGCTGCAATATTGTTTTTGATTATTAGGACAAGCATTACATCAGTGGCAGCATTAGACTATATTGATTACATTAATGGGGATACATTGAATTGATCTTTAAAAATATGGTGGAGATTTGTGGGTACGTATAAGTGTGGAAAATCTAGTAAAAGATGGAGAGTTGCTTGGACAGTAGCAGCAGCAAATGTGGGCTTTGATTTGCCATTCTGATTGTAGTCCTCTTTGGGGATATTATTGTTATTGGTATCAGTAGGAGGGGGTTCAGATTTTTGCTGGCTGTTCTGTTTTGCGGGGCTGATGTCTTCAAAAGTTTTCTCTGATGTATACAACTAGTCGAGATTAGTTATATGAATCCTCGAGATCCATTTAGCTTTGGTTATATCAATCTTCAATCTAGAAACATTTGTTATACTAAAGTGGCAGGGGATTTTAATGTCCTTAGAAATTAAAGGATCACGTAATGGATATATTCAAGGAATCTAGCCCTGGTAACGTTGAGACAGATAGGGAAGAAATTGAAATGTTCAAGGAATCTGGCCCTGTTTTTTTTTTCTTATCGTGATCGATACATTAATGATCTTTTGTTGTATACCATGTTCTGTTTGGTTTTCTCCATCATGTCTGTTATGTTTAGTATTAGGCTGATGATTCCTTCTGCTTACTGCATTTACAATCCTGACGAGAAGGTAGGTACCAAAATTTCATCTTTGTCCCTGTAGGATCGAGCCGTAAAGATCAAGTTAGAATTGGATAGTGAATTTGACTGAATTACGAAATGTGATCATTTTCTTCTTTTGATAGTAGGATAGGTGAACGAAGCAGTTCAGTTATATTCCAGATAAATTATCGAATTTGTCATTTGGACTCAAAATGCTAGTTATTGATGTACTTACGTTAGATCCAGTGTTTGATACAATGGTTTTTCGTCTAATATGAGATATTGAATGTTTATAGATTGAGGATTCATATAACCAAAGCTAAATGGATTTCGAGGATTCATATAACTAGTCTCGGCTAATTTGTATTCTTAAGAGAAAACTTGACTACTCAAAACCGTATATTGGAGCTTTAAGAAATGAGCAAAGGTTTCCTTGTGGCTTCTTCCCCTGCTTGTCTATTAAGCTTTATTGGGCTTTATCTGCTAATGTTGGTACGTTCAATATGTGCAACATCATTTGCATTTCTCTTGATTTAGCAGACGAGACATGGAGAAGGTTGGAGCTTACGAGTTATGGAGAAGGCACCATCCTATGCCACTAGGAGTGGTGGAAAGTGATCTTTCTATGCTTCGTCTTAATTTTCCTGAAGGAACTAATTCTGATGTGTGTCTTAATTTTCCTGAAGGAACTAATTCTGATGTGTGGATAATGAAAGATTATAGATATAAAGTATCATCAGGGGCGACTCAAACATATCAAGTGATCTAAAGCCAAAATTGAACGGAGGGCCTTAAATTCTAAATTCTAATCTATTTTTAGTGAAGTTTTTGATAGTCAATCCATTTTGCCACCTCTGATTGTCACCATCGATCATTCCTAAAGATCTTGGGAAGTTTATGTACTTTTCGCGCTTTTTCTTTATACCTTTTTGCCAGTCAAATATGGGTGAAATTTTACTTTTGTTCGATTATCATGATATATGATAGTTCAACCAGACAACTTAGCGTTGATGCAGAAATCTATCTAGAAAGTCTTGTTGATCCTCTCCTGATATCATGAAACCTCACAATCATATAGTTGATAACTTGTAAGAGTTTTACTTTTTTTTTTTTTCCAAATATATGACAAGAAGTTGAATATGCATGAATCCATTTTATTTGCTGGGAGGAGTTGTAAGCATTTCTCCTTTTTATTAGTTTTGTGACCAAATTATATGTTATTATATTTGTACATGTGTCAAAATCAACCCATAAAATCATAAGAGAAAATGATTAAAAAGGGTTGTTTGGCCATTTTTTTTCAAAAAAAAATAGCCAAATTGGATATTGGTCATATCCTTCTTCTTTCTTTCAATTTTGCCATTAATGGCTTCTTCTTCCTTTTTCTCCCTTCCTCCTTCTTCTTCTTCATCTTCTTCTTCGTCATCTTCCTCTCTCTTTCTTTTTTAAGTTTGACATATCGAAAACATGAATTGTTTCGAGCAAATTATATATCAAAAGATTCAAAAAATCGAGAGGATTTCATTTCTAAAATTTGAGACTGTTTAGAGGTGATTTTGAGTTGATCGAAATTGAATAGTCGGTGTATACTTCATGTATAGTAAGTTACTTTTCAACTTATTTAGTGTATCACAATGTATAGTCGTTGTATAGCTCATGTATAGGTAAACTATATTGTATAGTAGTGTATACTTTCTATGATTTTTGACTACTTTTTATATAAATAAAATATAATTATATTTATTGTAAACTGATGATTTTATTGTATAAATTTGAAATTAGCCCAAATTATAATTTGTCCAATATGTTTATGTTTGAACATGTTAATAACCCTCTTAATTGGGTTCATTTTGACATGTTAGTGTAGCCCATTTCAAAACTAGGTTGACATGCTGTTCAAATTGATCCATGAGAAATTTTATCTATATATTTTTTTAAAAAAATTCTATATTTGTTATGTCTTTTATATAGTCATTATACAAAGGAGAGTTTTATTAGGTACTCTAATAAATTAAAAGAAAACTTTGAATTTATAACTTGGTAAGAATTAGACGTGTTGGGTTATAATTTAGCTTATTTTAGTCCAGCCTGCTTTAGTCCAAGTAATATTTAAGTAGGTCAATAATCCACTCATTTATCAAGTCAATTCATTTTGACATTCTCAAATTTTGCTCAACCCGTTCATTTGACAATCCCATCTTTTTGTATGGATAGAATCAAAGTATACTCTCAATAGACTTCATACATCAAAAACAATAGGAAACTAATGAAAGTAGAGTTAAAGTCCACTTAATACACTTCATATATCTAATGCATACTCATTAATTGCTAAAAAAAAGTACACACAAATTATTATTTTTAAAATATATATAAAAAAAGTCCCAAGTATTAATGTGAAGAGGTTAAGAAATCACATATATAGAGGGGGGCTTGAGTAGTTTGAATTATTACAAACAAAAATATTTTTAAACTTTGATTGCACGTTTGGGAAGGGAAGCCCAAGGTCAAAGAAGGGACAAACGAGGGGTTAGATTTTTTGGATTTTCACTAAATTTGAAGTCCCCAAAGTGTGCCATTTGACTCACTCAAACTTCCACCATTTAAAATTAAGTAAATACTTTGTCCTATGTTGATAAAATTAATTTAGTGAATTGTTGGACTTTTTTTTCATGTTTACCCTTTAACATTATATTTTCCGAGCGAATAGTTTGAGAATAATCAAAAGGGTAATAGTAGAAAGTAGTCTTTTATTTATGTCCTTAAATATTTTTTCTAAAGGGGTGTGTCATACTCCATTATATTTTTAAAGTTATGGGTTCATATTTAGTATTTAATGCAATTTTTATAAATTTTTACGTATAAACTTATGCTTCGCGTTGAAATTACTGACTTCAAATGAATCTGACACTGATGCATTGGATTCGCCTTTGTCTAGACATGGTTGGCTAATGAAGTAGAAGAAATTTCAACATGAGAAACATCATACCCAGTATGATTTCACAAATGAGATTTAGAGAGGATGTGTGGTTTGATGAGAATGACCCATATCAGATTGGGACGACATCCTGGTATTCATTATATGACTTGAGCAATCTTCCTTATCTTCTTTGAGTTAGGACTAAGATCCATTTGACATGGTATCAGAGTCAGACATATTGGGTTCGAGATGGAGCTCTCAAACCTTGCAGTGAGCTGTGAATATAATCTCGGCACGCTCCAATTCGGTCAAACAATGTCTGGGAGTGAGGGGGGATGAGAATGTCTTATTAGGACGAGATTTCGAAACTCCTTATATATTAGCACGAGATTTCGAAACTCCTTATATGCCTTGGACAATAATTCTCTTTCTGAACTAACTTTTGAAATGTGAATTAGATCTAAAATTTATTTAACAATTTATACGCAAAACTTATTCCTATCGTTAAAATTGAAAAAATTCTTGCTAGATAGCGTTATTACTTCTAATTTGTCAAGAAATTTCAAACTTTCAAATAGTCACATCATTATTATTATAGGTAGAGTTACATAATTGCTTTTCAATAAGCAAGAAAAGTTGAGGAAATCCATGGCTTGGTTTTCAATAAAGTCAGAAAATCGAAGGAAATTGACCCGTGCGGTCTTAATTAAATATATTAACTTAAACTTAGGTAGTTGAATTTTTAGCCACCAAAAATCAAGGTAATAAATAATTACTGTATGGTAAACACAAACCCTTAACATAAATGATCATGCACGTGACAACCCAAAAACAAGAAGAGTGAAAAAAAAAAAAAAAAAAAAGTAAACTCCACTATGATAAATATTTGTTTTGTATCGGTTATTTATACCAAATCAATAAATATATGTTATGTATGCATGATTCATGAATATACAATAACGTTACTTAGCCATAGTTATTTAATGAATTTACATTATTAAATTATTTAACTACAATAAATTACATCAATTTGATGTTATTAACACTTGAACAAGCAATAATAAGTCTTTTTGGCCAAGTTTTTCAAAATTTATTTTTTGTTAGAAATATTTTTTTTAAAAAAATACTTTTGAAGAGTAAAAACGCTTTTGTCGATATTAAAATAGTAATTTGTGCCTGACAAAGATTTCAAAAGTATTTTGGGAGAAAAATTATTTTTTTTAGCTTCTAAAAATCAAAAAATAAGCATTTTTAACTTTCTAACAGCTTGGTTAAATAGACAAATGAAAAAGAAATTTTTTTTCCTTTGAACGGCTAAAATATGGTGAGCAAAGAAGTGAAAGCATTTATTCTCTTTTTCGATTTTCTAATTATATATCTTTCATTACCACGTTTTTTAATTTATTTTTCTTTATCATTTTGGGAGGGTACGTAAAAAGATCAAATTTAGCTATGATCTATTTGGAATGGTCTAATAACTTTGGATTCCGTTAAAAATTCGATTCATTCATATTCTCATTGTTATAATTTTACTCAAATTTCGCAATAGACACTAATCATAGGGACAAGATCAAACTAAATCTTCAATGTACAAGGACAAATTTGAACATTTTCTCCATTATATTTAAAAGTAAGTACAAAAGACCAATTTCGAGCCAAAATTAAAAGAAACATATGATCACAACTTTATTTTTACGAGAAATTTTATTTTTATACGTAAGATCTTAAAAAGTTATTTTATTTATTTAATTTATAAGTGATCATGAAAGATCTTCATTTTTACGTGTAAAAATCTCGTTATTGCTTATTTATTTTTCTCATAGGCTTATGAGTTAGTTATTTCCAGTCCTCCCCTAATCTGTAACTTCAAACACATATTAATACAGAGACAATTGATTTCACCTTTCTATTTTCTTTCAAGTTAATTAAGTACATAATATTGTGACTATACATACATAGCTATTTTTTTGACATTAAAAAAGAGTTTGATTCAGTGTTTTACATATATCCTAGTTGATTTTTGATTCGACATTAAAAGTATATTATGTTTTTCCAACAACCAAATACTTTTATATGTTAATGTTGCATATTTAATTCCATTCATAAATCAATTTTCTTTCCTATCATGAGTTATAACCTCAATAAGAATAGTATGAATATAACATTATATTACATTGATTATATCACATAATTTCAATAGACTTATTAGAGGATCCCATTATACATCAAATAGTAGAAACTTAGTGAAAATCTTGTACATGATAAATAAACAAATAGTAACAATTAAAATGAAGTATTTTGAATAAATTAATATAATTTAAAATTAATCAATAAGACAACATCAATTCAAATCTTGCAAATGAATAAATAATACAACTCATATAAGTTAGTAATAATTGGTACAAGTGATTTTTTTCAGAAAATTATATCACTTATATAGCGCGAACAGATATATACTATTAGTGAACTAATATGATCTATCAACGAACTGATACAACTACTAAAATTATAGCTAACGGATGGTAAATAAGCAAATTATAGCTACTAATAATAATTATCTTCAAACTATATAGTTATTTATGAAACTATAACTACTCATTTGAGATTGTCTTAGGCCTTAGGGCTTTGAAAAATTGTTATGACAAGAAAGTCAAAATCTTTGAGACGAAAAATCCTTTTGAATTTGCTTGTGGACCCCAAAATGATCAATTAGGGTAGTTTAACAATAACTTTAATTTAGGACATATTGTCCCTAAAATACCCCTCAAGTTTTCATAATTAAGATAATAATCATCCCTTAATTACCTTCGCTGGAAGAGTATCTTTTAGTATAATATAGTCAATTACTTACTTTAGCAGAAACTGTATTTAATCTGACAAGTCAGTGGAATAGAAGCTGTGAAAGAATGGAATAGAAGGAAATAGATTTTTTTGGATCCTGAGATAACTATATAGTCTTCTAAAATTATATTTTAAAAAATAAATAATCATAAGTCTGAGGCTATTCACATAGGGAATTTTACATCTTGAATATAATTTTGTGCTTTTGTCTTGGGAAATGTGTCTTTGGTCTGTGACTCTATTGTTTCCAAAATAGTAATTCAAATTAGCAATTGATAAATTATATAACTACTTGGAAGTTTGATTTGTCTTGATATACACACATTAATTATTTATATATCTTGACATATTAAAGATCAATTTATTGTATAGTCATGAAACAATACACTTAATAATATCATATCCCCATAAGGGTCAATTTAGAGAGTTTCTTGAGATTCTTAAATTTGGAATAAACAAAATACAAATTGGTACAACAAGACGTTGAAGTGAGAAATAAGAGTCATTGCTGGGAATCCATTTTTTTTTCTTGACCTTAAGAGTGATCCTTGGTAGGTGATTAATTCTAATTGGCAATATTTTTACCTTTTTTCTTTTTAAGTTTCACCTAAAAGTATTAATTGTCCATACAAAACAAGATTAGCAACATGAGGAGAAAAATAAGTTCTCTTATGAAATTTCTAACAAAAAAAAATGTCACGCACGGGATTTGAACATATACTTCTCGTATGTCAATGGGATTCAAAATTCATATATGTACAAAAAAAAAATTATTTCTATCCTATTTATGCAGTATAATTTTTCGACAAAAAAACTGCATATGGCTCCATCACTACCTACTATGTAATCACACTAACAATATAAAAATTCTTTACATTATCAGTATACAAAATACACACAAAAAAATAATAATTTCATAACCAAAGATAAATCCAAAATTGGTACTTGCCAAAGAAGGGGCAAACAAGTAGAGATAGAGGTATTAAAGTCAGCAGAAAAGTCGGCTGATCTTTAGGAGGAAGACCCCTCTTTAGGAACCATATAATCACTTTCTTAATTCTCAAACTTAACACATTTTCTCTCTTCATCTTATTATAAACTTTTCTTCTTCTTCAACAACAATTAATATTAGAGTTTCATCAATAGTTAGTTTTCCTTAAACAAGTTTTGTTTTTTATTTTAAGAAAAAGGTTGTGTAAGGTAGGCAGGTATTAGGGTTTCTTCAACTTTCTTGGGTGTTATTTTAGGGTTTTAATGGAAGAGAGAAATGATAAAGAGAAAAATATGGATGAAGTGATGCTTCCAGGGTTTAGGTTTCATCCAACTGATGAAGAGTTAGTAGGGTTTTATCTAAGGAGGAAAGTTCAACAAAAACCAATATCCATTGAACTTATCAAGCAACTTGACATCTATAAATATGATCCATGGGATCTACCAAGTAAGAAAACATATCATATATCCATCTTCATGCTTCTTCATTTTATTTTATTTTGATTTTCTACCCGGTGTCCAGTACTCGTATTGGAGCATGACTATATCTGAATCGCATGTTGCAGAGCCCATTTTAGGCGGCAACACTATCACCAGAATTTTTTTCTACTCAAGCTCTGGTTAAAGGTGGAGGGACCTAACCATCCCACCATAACTTTCATACAAAATAATAATACTAAGTTTGTTCATATGCTATAGCTTTTGCATCAAGATTTCATTGGGTTTTTTTATACTTTAATGTTGTATATATCCTTGCTACTTTTTTTTGGATTTAATTAACTCATATACACTCGGTATAATTTAACCTGGTATAATAGATAACATGTTTGACTTTTTAAGGAGTGACTGGCTAGTTTCATTTCTTGTGGAGACGATTATTTGTAATTATTTTCTAAATAAGTTTAATTTATATATACTGACAACTAAACTTTTTGTTACACTATAGCAAACTCTCAAAAGATATTTACAAGTACCTTTCCAAAAGTCAGATTTATGATCTTGAAAATAAAACAAGTTATCTACGACTGATAAAACTGACATGATAATATAAAAATTCGTAACTTTTTTTTTTTAATATTATTGATTCCTTAGAAGATGAAACATAGCTAACTACTCTTTTGTTTTTTTCCTTAGCAGAGTTGGCAGCAATGGGAGAAAAAGAATGGTATTTCTATTGTCCAAGGGATAGAAAATACAGAAATAGTGCAAGGCCAAATAGAGTAACTGGAGCTGGTTTTTGGAAAGCAACAGGTACTGATAGGCCAATTTATTCATCTGAAGGATCAAAATGCATTGGCTTGAAAAAATCACTTGTTTTCTACAAAGGGAGAGCTGCAAAAGGGATTAAAACTGATTGGATGATGCATGAGTTTAGATTGCCTTCTATTACTGACTCCACTGCACCAAAGAGATTCTTGGACAAACATATTCCTCCAAATGTAAGTTTCTCAAAACTAATATTTTTTACGCTATCAGTGTATTTTAACCTGTTGTTATAATAGGGAACGATAATAACAACATATTTAATATAGTTTTATGAGTGAGATCTGGAGAGAATAGGGTGTGCGCAGACCTTATCTTTTATCTATGTGGGGTAGAGATAGGTTGTTTTCGATAAACACTCGGCTTAAAAACAAGTTATTAGTTACACTTATTTATTTATTATAATTAAGAGTTTAAGTATTATATATTGTTAGTGTAACTTTTTTACACTAGTCTATCAGGTCATTAAAAAGATTAATATTTAGAGGTAAGTCTCCTCAAAGTATGAGATTTGAAATCTTGAAAATAAGGTATGCTATCTATTATAACAGGTAAAAATAATCTGATAGTGTGAAAATTATTTACACTGATGATGTATATTACTCCTACTTAACTAAACTCTATGACATACTCTTTTCTAATTAATGGATTTAACTTATATACCGGTGATAATTAATGAAAATAAATTTATTTACGTTGTCAGTATCTTTTAATTTTAACATATTATAGCAGGTAATCAATCTTATTTTCATGTTAATAATCCTGTTTATACATTTTACAGAATTACCCATAATTATTTTTTTAGTTGACCTGATAATATATTTATTTTTTATATATTGTTAGTGTATAGAAGTTGAAGTCTTTACTAACTGTAATTATTTTTTTCTTGGATATTTTAGGACTCATGGGCAATATGCAGGATTTTCAAGAAAGCAAACTCCAATGCACATAGAGCTCTTTCTCATTCTTGGGTATCACCACCACAAGTACTACCTCAAAATAACACTACATCTCATGATTTTCTAACAAGTAACCACTTTACTAATAATTCAGATGAAATGTCATCATTTATACACAAAACAAGTAGTACTTCACCTATCCAATTTAATGACTTACAAAACTCATCCAACAACAATATGGCTAGTAGCTTCACCACATTAGATCTTCCTCTTTACAAAACCCTCAACTCAATGTCTAGTTATAACAATAGACCACCACAACAAATTTCAATTTCAAACCAACATGACCCTATCACAAGTTACACATTTTCTTCATCATGTGTTGACAATATGAACAATATTGATGCTTCTTCTTTGCTTCTAAACATGTCATCTTCTATATTTGGAGATTATTCTATCGCGTTACCGGAGAATATGGAAGGTGGTGGTGGTGTTCATGATGATACAGTTACAACCTTGAAGGAAGCTAATAATGTTATAATCAACAACATGGAACGTATGGAGGAATTAGAATGGGGAAATGTTGTTAGATCTAATAATATTGGAGTACTTCCATTGATGAATAATTTTCCATTGAATATGGCTGCTGATGCATGGAAGACAAATTTGCTTTGGGATTCTTCTTCACCTTGTCCTAGTAGTGAAATGTCTACAAGTTATTCTACTAACAAGTGTTACACTTGAAGTAACATGAGCTACTACTAATTTTTAGTCATGTTGTGTTTTTTAGTTTCAACAAGTTAGCTTTTTGTTTTCTTTCTTTTGGACTTTTGGACTTTGTTTTTAGTTTTTGTTTTTTTTGGGTACTTTTTAGTTTGGACTTAGTTTTAGTTTTGGATTAGTGTTGTAAAAACTCTCTAATGTAGGTTTTTCAATTGATTCATGACTAATCAAATCATTTCCTCTAAAGGTTTTGGCCTAGATATCGAGGAACATTAATTTTCATGTTTTATACGAGTAGGAGTGGTAAAATTAGCCTATGAAAACATGATCTATCCTACTCGTTTATTTATTAGCTTAGCTTAGCTCATTTTAGTTCAATCCATTTTAGTTCATTTAGAAATTGGGCTGATGTAGCCCAAATTGACCCATGGAAACTTTGGCAAAATATTTTGCGAATAGATATTTTTTTTTCATTTGATATGTTATATATAGTCATAATAAAGATCGATTAAATAGTTTATAATTAGGTACTTAAACACATTTAAAATAACAAATAAAGAAATTAAAACTTAATAAGAACTAAACAGATTGGGTTATGACCCGCTTTTTAGTCCAACTCATTTTAGCTCAAGTAGACTCGTTTATTTTTTAACACAATTCATTTTAATATGCTCAAATCAAATCCAAACCGCTCATTTGACGCCATATATATGAGTCAATATTGTTCCATGTGCTTTATAGAGCCTTTCATTTTGTTCGTCTTTATTGTTCTTTTGTTTTCTTTCCCTTTTTCTTGTTTGTCACCAATATAGTGCTATGACGTGACATATTTTAACCCTAATAACAACAGTATATTTTGATTCATTGCTAACTTTACAAGCAAACTGATATTACTAAATCATATAGTCTCTCTCTCTCTATATATGTATCCTTAGGGTATAGTCTTAGTCATTAAGTAAATGTATATTATTTTTTTATAGCTTCTATTTTTATTTATTTTATTTGGCAAGCACCAAGATTGATGTCGGTATGAGAAAATATCCTATAAAGATTTCTTGTATTTTATTTATAGATTTTTCTATATTATTTTTAATGATTTTCTTATAAAAAATGCGACATAAATAAATTTATATTTGAATTGATTATTAAACCAAATCTCTCTAATCTATTATACACAGCCACAAACTTTTGTCACTTCATTTTATTAGGTATAAATATAAATACCTAATAAAAGTGTTAAACTCAATTTCGAACGTTTAGCTGATCAACTTTGACTCAAGATCTCTGGATTTATCCTTAGAGATTGATTTGTGAACAAACAACCACTTGGGCTTAATCAATACGAATTATCGTGGGATGGTCGGGGTCCCTCCATTCTTAATCAAAGGTCTAGGATTTGAATCTCGAATATGAAAAAAAAATTGTATGAACCCTACAACGTACGATCCAGATATAGTCGAGCTTCAATGCAATACTAAACACTGAGTGAAAAATAAATTTAAAAAATTGGGTTGTAAATATCATTCATCCTCGTGTCAAATTGTTGAATCCATAAGTCTTTTATGTGAATTTTTTTAACTTTAATTTATGAATTGAGCCATGAGGTATTAGAGTTACCAGTAGTGGGCCTTAGTAAGTTCCGATTAAGGACCAAGCCCATCAAAGATAATGTTGGGCCGAACTTAATTTGATCTGTCATTGTTTTGATCGGGTTGCCACGTCATTTGACCACGTAACTTCATTTGATTGGCCTATAATTTGATTAGACATTATATATCACATTACATACCAATTACCATTACCTTAGTTGTCAAGGCCATAATTTCCGTCAGAAATATATATAGATGATTTTGTCAAGTTCACAGTTGTAGTATAAAGTGTAAGATGAAGATCTTGTCAAGTCATATCAAATTTCAGGTGAAAATTTTGCAACTTTAATCGTGTACGTATCTTTATACTGCTCGGACTCTTCAAAAATATCATTGGGAGAGTCCAAATGACATGGACTACACTATATTTTCTTTACCTTTTCATATTCAGCGTCTATCTTTGTGTGCTTGGTATGATAAAATCGGAACAAGATATATCACTACTAATATAAAGTTAGTAGTCAAATAATATATATAAATTCCGAAACTTGAATTACTAATACCTACATAACTCTATTATTGAACGACCCTAGATCTCAGGGCTAACTTACCAGAGTAATTATGAGAAACAACAGCAATGCATATTGCATGACAAAACAATGTAATAAACCAGATATTGCACTCTAGTTTGCTAAAAGTTGCCTTCGGAACAAAAGGACCTGCTGATACAGACTAGAAAACCCGAGTACTAACAGATGTAAAACAACGATTCATAGAGATCGAAAATGCATCAAAACAAACTCATATTCCTGTATACTGATTGAGATTCAAAACTGGAACGAATAGCCTAATTGAGTTAAAGTGCAAATATCCATAACAAGTTTAAATATCCAGAACAAGAAAATAGACATAACTAGGAGAACAGATATTTCGACAAACTGAAGAAAGACCTCCAATATCATATTTTAACGAAAACCAGCAACATACAAATCTCAAGACCAAAAATCAAAAGACAGTCATGATTTCCTAGTAGCCTGCAGTATCAGAAACTCCTGTCACGACATCATCAAGGATTAAAGGCTTAGCTCTTGGCTGCCAGCTTTTCCTTGGCTTTCTGGATCTTCAAAACCTTCTTCACGATCTTTTGCTCTTCAACCAAAAAGGCTCTGATGATCCTGTACAAGACAACATCTAGTGAGTTCGAAGGGCACTAATTTTGTTTAGCAGTTGAGAACACTCTAGTGCACCAAAAATATACCTTTCACGTACAGCACTGCCTGACAACACACCACCATAAGCACGGTTCACAGTCCTCCTGTTTCTAGGTAATCTGGACCTCTTGTACTCAGCAGGTCTCAAGTGTGGAATCTGCAAAAAGAGAAGTCTTCAGCCATTGAAATGATGACTCCTAAAACAACTATATAATCAAAAACAGTGGCATCTGCATTCAGGTTTTAAAATGCAAATTGCTGATAGCTACAGAGAATATGTGCTTCATAGATGAAGAATAATCTGCCTCAAACAATTAGAAAATGTGTTACACCAACGATATTCTAGAAGTACATAAAATTCTATTTTTGTGATACATTTAGGCATTATATATTTTAATAAAGGGAAGATGACCTAAAACACAATGCAGTAACATGAAATAACTTAAAAGTTATACCCTTTTTTATACTTGGATTCATGCACATTATATACAACAGTGGTGTTTGCATCCAGCTTAATGGGGTTATCATACACTTGTTGTAAGCAAATTGTCTCACATTTGCAGACAAATGGGTTCCAACTTGAAGTATAATAGAGGGTATTTCTAAACAATAGTAAGTATAGAGGTGAAAATCTCGACTTTTATACCAACGTATGTTCAGAAGTGTAATAGACTTGGTCTATGCTAGAGCTCAACAGCAAGGGTATGAATGGCACCAAAACATGAAAGATCAGGTAAAATGAGTATATTTTGCACAATAGAAGGATAACTTGATCCGTTTCTCTATATTGAAAAGACTGCGTGTTAATTTTGATGTCATATAGTTACATCATGTTATCAGGAGTCATAAAGATAACATATCAGCAAATTACATGTAATTGTTGGGGGAAAAACTGTCATCTAAGCCCAAAGAACTAAGAAATTACAGACATGGGAGAGGTTAATATGAGATTGCAAAGATGTAAGTCAAAATATGACTCGTATAGTTTGACAATTACAAATGAAAAACATGTATCACACTACCTATGACTCGTTTCTCCCAAGACAGCCTATCATTGGATTTTTTACCGAATGAAGCTAAAAATAGTACAAGAAGAATTCCCATTGGATCAATATTTAAAACGCGCTAGGTTATCCTTATAAATCATAATAACCAATACTATCCTAAATTCCCCAGCAAAGTTACGAGGTATTACCACTTCCATACATTTCTAGAGAGCTGAAAATTGAGTCTTTAATTTACTCTCTACTAAATATGAAATCAAATAGAACACAGATAAATGGATCAATCAACTACAAGTTAAGCCCAAATAAGTCAGGTTGAATCAGTCCTCCATAATAATTACTCCCTATTCAGGTCCATTTCATTCCAATATTAAATAATGTCTTCACCTAGTAAGGAAAATCATATGTTTACTCTAAGCCTCACAGTTATCATACACCTCATAATAATCCACTCCCACACTAACACATATCTGTACCCGTTAGCAAACTATGGCATAGAATCAACACAACAACAACAACACACCCAATGCAATCTCAATCTCAAAAGTGGGGTCTATGGAGGGTAGTGTCTATGCAAAGCTTACCACTACAATGGTAAGTAGAGAGACTCTTTCCAATAAAAACTCAGCTCAAGAATGGTTTAGAATTAACACATCCAAGATAAATCTAATACTCATAATAGATAACAGGATTTCCACCTAAAGCTCAACTCTACACATTACCACTACAATGGTAAGTAGAGAGACTCTTTCCATAAAAACTCAGCTCAAGGATGGTTTAGAATTAACACATCCAAGCCAAATCTAATACTCATAATAGATAACAGGATTTCCACCTAAAGCTCAACTCTACACATTACCACTATCATCAGACACAAACACATTACCATAAAAAAACAGCACTTACATACAAACCAATCGAAATCTACCAATGACATTCATCAAAAACAGTGTTAACACAAAATCAAAAGCAAAAAAACACATACCCCTTGAATTCTCTTTCCAGTTACAGGGCACTTAGGTCCATTAGCCCTCTTCTTTGTAGTCTGGTAAATCAGCTTTCCACCTTTTCAAAATTCAATTTTCCAACACCCAAAAACAAAGAAGCACAAAACTTTCTTCAATATCCAAACACCCAAATCACATAAACAAAAAATAAAAACATATATTTTCCCTTCTCATCATCTTTCACACACCTCAACTAATTCCACGGGATAAAAACAAAAAATGCTACAAATAACAAAAACTATACCTGGGGTTTTGACAACCCTATGTTGATTAGACTTGGTTGCATAGCTGTGCCGTTTACGGTAAGTAAGCCGTTGCACCATTTTTGACGGCGGCTGTGTTACTCTACACTCTGGTTTTGGGGGCTGAAGAAGAAAGAGAATTATTATATATGAAGTGTTTATATATAGGGGGAAGAAGCCCTAGATCGTACGGCTAATATTGGATCATAAAAATTGCTTCTTAAACTAATAAGCCCATTAATAATTATGGGCTATATGGAAACAAATGGACTTTCGTAATTTAGAGCGTGTTTGGATTGACTTATATTAGGTTTTTTAAGACGAAATAGTCATTAAGTATTTTAGTAGCATTTGAATGAGATAAAAATAATAGTTTAAAGAACTTTTTAAGTCAAAATAATATAATTTAGTCATAAGGTATAAGCATGATGATAAAAAATTTTACATACAACATAAGTTAAATATGAAATTTGCAAAATAATGAAAATTTAAAGAGGCTTTATGTATTAACTCTACATCTAAATGACGTGTCTTGTGCAACTTGACACAATTTAAAAGTAGAGTTTTACAAATGCGTCATTTAGGAATCCTACTCATATTTTAAAGGTGTTAACGGGGTCAGGTAATTGTTACAATAATAAAAAGAGGTTGGACACTAATTGTGTAAAATATACACACCAATAATAGATATTGAAAATGAATTTACTCCTTGAAAATTATAGTTCAAGAGGTTGTAAAAAAATTGATAAATTAAATATAAAACTCGTAAAAACATAGTAATTTAGAGAATTTTTTTAGCTATTTGTTGTATTGTAAAGAATACTAATTCATCATCCTATATATACATGATTGCAAAATACTAATAATATATGGGATCAAGAATTTTTTAGCTATTTGTTGTATTGTAAAGATAATTGCAAAATACTAATAATATATGGGATCATATCCTATAGTCCAAACTCAAAACATAAGTTTATCATACGGTTCGACTCATACGTTGGATATTTTGCATAGAAAATTCACTTTGTTTCTTGTCTAAGATTTGATAAAAAATTTTAGAAAAATGACAAAATCTAATAAAAATCATATTAAACGAAGAACATTTAATTGTTTCTGTATAACATATTCATTTTTAAAAATTCGTTAACTAAGTTTTCCATTTTAATTTATCTTTTTCAATATATAAGATGTGACTCATGAGAACGAAGCTCTAAAATAAAAGCTAGCCTTCAAACGTGAGCAAAACTTTACTCTTTTTAGTAGGTGAGAATAATTAAATAATTAATGAATAAATACCTATCTCATATATTTTTTATAAATAACTTTAAATGTCAAGATGATAAGAATATCCTATGACCCAAATATTTTAAAAAGTAACCATTTTAATAAGTAATATTCTCTTGACCTTTGCCCTTATTTTATTCTTTTACATCCCATTTTTATATATTTTGAATTTCGTTTAATTTATCTCATGCCGAAAGGTTCATTGTGAGAAGTAAAGTATAACCTACCAAATTCAATTATTTCTATATATTAAATCTAAAAATTTTAATACAGAAAGGAGAAATATTTATTAGTTTATAATACTTTACTTTTTTACTTTTTTCGTCATAGGTTATAAAAGTCGTTTAGTACAAACTTCAATTATCTTTTATTTCTAAGGGTCTCAAACTTTTGGTTATTTTACAATGTGAGTATGTTTTCTTTTGAATAAGATGCAAGCTGTCAATTCATGTGTATGATTCATTTGATTTGTCATCTTGTTTCTAAGTGATTTTCAATAAAAAAATTTAATAAATATTAACAGTTAAACCGATAACAATCAATAAACGATAAACCAATATCTTAACGATTCTATAACAGTCAGCATACTTACAAGTCAATAACCAATAAATTTTAAAACAAAATCAAACCTACCGATACGCAGCTCTAAATCAAATGGCCCCATAATTAATATTTCCTAATACCAACAAAGAAAATTTAGTAGTGGTGCTCCAAAAAGTGGAGGGTGAAAATTTTGGGGTTTAGAATTCTCCCTCATCCATCCACCAATCCTTTATTGAAAAAAAAGGGAACAATTCTCTAAAAAAGATTATTAGAAGTAACGAAAATTCCAAAAAAAAAAGAAGATAAAAATTTAGACTAGATTACTACTCTTTTCAATAATAAATATTATATTTACAGCTCTATATTTTTGGGGGATTTTTATATTCCAAAATAAATGATGTCATTAAGTGTAGATATACTATTTGTTGTAAAGTACATCGTATTAGGGGTGCACTATTTGGATTAAATTGAAAAACCAAATTCTAGTTTGGATTGGTTTTTTAATTTTTCGATTTGGTTTTGGATTAAATTCTTTCAGATTCAGCCTAACTTTAATGAATATAGGTTGGTGTTTTGTTAATATAACTTTGATGAATATATGAATCATAATTTAGTTTCTTATTCTTTTGCATACAGTTTCTAGCTAAGATTTCTACATGCATGTTTAACTGTCTGATTTGCACATGCATTGTGTTTCTTTGATGAATTTTGTCCTTTTAATCAATTAATTTGTGCAAAGTTAGTATTTCATTTTCAACTTTTGGTTTCGGAATAGACAAGTAACAAGATTGCAAGCATGATGTCCAGTGAGAGCTAATTCTCTACTTATTAAAAGATGTTTTATTGTATTAATTTGATTATTAGATATCTCCTTTTATAGGTAACAAGATAGATATCTCTTCATCTTTAAGTCACATTGTGCATACATTCCGCTAAACTATAACACAAAGATGTTGTTATTCAGAAGACAAGAACCGTACTGTAAAGTCAACATATACAATCGGTTAAAATAGTCTATTGAGAAATTAAAGCATATGTTCACATTTGTAGTTGCAAATAAGATTGGCCTGGTATATTTTAGAGCACACACGTGTTAGTTCATAATCTTATAACGGAAAAAATGAAACACAAATTAGATAGTTATGGAAATTCCGTGTTGGATTTTCAAACATGCTATTTGAATGTGGTCACTAATCATAATTTTTAACTACTGATATTTTCTTTATGTATTCTATACCTTTCTTGGTTGCTTAGAGATTAGCTATAATTTCCCAAATTTTTGGGATTAGAGTATATTTACTTGATTTGGGTCCATTGATAAGTCATGATATTGTGAGCTTGATGATTTCTTGATTGGGGAGGGTTGCAAAAGTGTGATTAGGGAGGGTGAGTGCTAGCATCTTAGAGCAACTCAGAGGGAGTTTATACAACGATCTCTGGGGTTAATCAGTTGTTGAGAAGTTTGAAACTTGAGAAGGAGGAGAGCAAGATCAAATCCGGGGTTACTTTCCCTCGCTACATAGAATGACAAAGAGACTCTGGTAAAATTTGATTATTTCTCTTCTACAAGACATGTCTTCTTCAACTAATGCCATATTTGTGTATAAATATGGTGGAAACAAGTTGATATGTGTGATATGAATTATATATATTGTGAATGGAGACGGATGTAGCATTTATGCTTAATTTGGGTCCAGTACATAAGATTTTCAGCGTTGAACACACTTCTGAAATTATGGCTCTATCTTGAGGGCCTGCTAATTTGTTAAATCATTAGCAGCCGAGTAAATATTTCTCACCCCGATAATTATCGGAATACACGAACTCTGTCAAAATCAAAGAAGAGGGCTAGGGTAACAACAACTTGCAATAGTTCAACATTGAAAATGTGTCTTACTGGCTTTAAATTGGTCCCTCAGAGTGTGGTTATTTTGAGTATTTGCCACCAGCATTGAAAATGTGTCTTACTGGCTTTAATTTTCTCCCTCAAATTTTGTTTAATGGACCAATGTTTTAACTATCAACACATTGCTTAGACAGTTCAACTATTGCAAGTTGTTGTTACCCGAAGATTTTCCGCAAGAGAACTTCCTGCTAGCTAGAGGGCATAACATAGTCTGGCTGTTC
Organism: Solanum appendiculatum; assembly: GCA_018342035.1. Lineage (NCBI taxonomy): Eukaryota > Viridiplantae > Streptophyta > Magnoliopsida > Solanales > Solanaceae > Solanum > Solanum appendiculatum. Next base: position 111,750 of record JAGDQO010002538.1, on the reverse strand, counting down.
AAATCATGTCTTGCTCCTAATATTTGAGATGCAAACTTGAATTTGCACATTATGCAGCTAACTAAGAATAAGTACCTGAGAAATCAGATGATATGTCCAGTTGGAAGCTATTTAATTGTCCATCATATCTGTTAAAAATATGTTTTATGTCCATTGCTCAAAGAGTTCGAGGTTCTTAGAGCCATGAACTCTAAAGTCTGAGAGGTTTAGAGTTTCTAATTGTTGGCTTGACAATATTTTAAATAGGTTTTTGTGCATATCCTTTCTCCTAGCATATTTTATTATCAACTTTATCATGAGATATTTTCAGTCATGTTAAACTATCTTTCATTTCTGTTGATTCATCTCCTAATTGTTTTGCTTGCCTACTAATTGGGAATTTCCAGCTTCACGGGCAACCTCTCCTGTGACAGTTAGGAGGTGATCTTGTTAGAATTAACTTATTGTTATTTATTATTTTTATTATGATGACGACAATTGCAGTATCCGATTAATCATCAAAAACTGGAAGATGAGTGCACACTGATATCTACCAAATTTTCATGATCTTTCAACAAGCTGTTTCTTTAATGCTCTGTTATAGAGGGTACCTGGATTAAGAAAAAAAAACTCAATTAATCTTTTCTGCTTCTTTGTTGAATCAATTTTATGACATACTGGCTAATCTGGGTAGCAATCACTTTACCTATACAAATATCATTGGTTTCAGTTGCTTTCCCATGTGTCTTTTCTGAATTTCACTTACTGATGTTACATTATTTGTTTACACGTTGCCAAGACAAGTTCCGCGACTAAGGGAAGCAGCTGTTGCACGACATGTCTGCTTCCCTGCCAAGGAATATTTTAGAGATTTTACGTGCCCTTGCTGGGATAACTTGGTACTTTTACTGTAATGCCTACCCAGTGTAGTCGAGATGGTTCACTTTGCCGTAATTTTGTTGGGTTCACTAATTTCGGTGTTCTTCCTTTAACGTCTGTGAGTTCACTTTCATAACTGCTCTGCTTTTGGATTTTAGGTTTTGATTTGAGTTCTCTTTTTGTAGTTAGATGTTATCTCCTCCCCCGATTTGGGAATTCACAGTTCCTCCTTTTGGCGGTTTAACGTCTATGTATGTATTCCTACTGATTGACATTTGTTCTGGTGCTGCATGTCATGTGATTGCATCTGTGAACTTAGTTTGTAATTTTTGGTCAAACCTAAATTTGGCTTGTTTAGCTGTTCAACAACTTCTCTCTATAAATGGATTTCTGGTTATTTGGGTGTTCAGCGATTCCTCTCATCGCAGGTGTCAGCATCACTCAAGGTATCACTTGCGTTGCCTATCGCTTCAAAAAAGTTATTTAAATCCAAATAGTCGAGTGAATCTGAATAGTAAGAAACCGCCATATCATAGTTCTCCCAACAAATATCACGACATTGCTTTAGAATAGGTTCGTTTGTTTGCTTCTGCAACACTTCGATTTGACTTAAAATGTTGTTTGCTTTAGCTTGAGCCAATTGAATCATAATACGTGTCAAGCCTTTCTTATCAGCAGAAACACTTTTAGGATCTCCTCCTCCTTCCCTTTTCTTTCTTCTTTGACCTCATTCTCTACTCGAAATAGTCAAAAGTCCAACTGAAGGTGAAATGGAGAAGAAAAAAGCCCTGTCCAGGTATCATCTTAAGATAGTGAAGTGCATTGAGTGCAGCTAAGAAATGAGGTGATATGTGAGACAAAATGAGGTGTGTTTTTCTAAATAACATTTAACAATTTTTACGTGATTAGCGTATAAAACTTTTTTAAATAAAACCGTGATATGAAATTATCATAACAATTAGTACCATAATATGTATAAATTAAATTAAGGGACTTTGTTATCCCACATTTGATAGCCTGAATGAAAAAGTCACTAAACTATCAAGTAAGCTCCTTAAAAAGTTGCCTCCTCTGTACATTTATTTTCTTAATGCAAGCGTCTAATACTTCAAGTTCATATGATATGTGATTATACGAGAAAAACTAAAAATTAATCACTTAAGTTCATAATGAATGTGATCTATCCATGAGTTTACCTTTAAATATTTCCTCTGTTTTGTTGTTCCTGACACTGGTTTCTCCATCTATAACTGTTTTTTAACTCCAGTATATTAGCAGTTTCTCCTTAGAGTGAGTTTTCATCGTCCTATCCAGTTCATTCAGTTTAGAGAGTTAGGAGAAGCGGAGAATGATAATACGTCGTACGAAACAACGAGAAGTTAACCCGTGCAAGTACATTAACTCTACACACCAAATTTAGGCTACTTAAAAGAAATCGCATTGGAATTTGCTTCAGAAGTAATACTGATAGGTATATTGTTTATTCAACAAATCCATTAAGAATTGGAATGAACTTTTGTGGAAGTCTAATATCCTAATGAGGTCTCTTAATATTTCTTGCACCTCCAATAAGAATCACGTTCCTCCACTAAAGAAACACCAACAAGTTGTAAAGAGTATGTATGGATTAGTTTGACATTTTATTCCTAGGAAATTTCATATAGTATTCATTAATTACTTGTTCAAAGAGATAATGAATTTAGCAGTTTCCATATTTTTGTTGTTGGTTCAGTTGAGCTGCAATTTCCTTTACTTGTTTTGATTCAATTTAAATCCTTTCAAGTTGACTGTTTTGAGGATATTTACCAGAACACAGTAAACCTCCCAACAACTTCGCCTCAGTCCCAAACAAGTAGGTGCTAAAACATTATCATTTTGAGGTCATTCTCTGTTAGGGATGTTTTCGGTTGACGGCACCTATATAGCACAGAGTTGTTAGTTTAGTTGATATGTAAACATGAGTTCTCAAGAGGGTAAGTGAACTTTAAGTTTTCAACCAATATTGTTGCTTGAGATTCTTTGTAATTGCTATCATATTTCTTTTGGACTGTTGGTTAACATGCAGACGTATATAAGTTCTTCACTAACCTGATTAAATATAGGGCATACGAGCTGTCACAGATCCCACACAGTGCCTTCTTATTGTCAGGGTACCACTGATCCTAGCTGTTAATTTAATTACTACCCTTGTCTAGCTCTACCAGTTAGGCTAAACGGACTTGACAATGCACGTAAAGGATCATCGATTATCATCCTATTTTTGGTTATACTCACGATTAGAATGCACTTTGATTCGTTACAGAACTATAAGGTTATAAAGTAGAGGTATGACGACAACGATTGCAATAGCCGATTAATCATCAAAAACTGAAAGATAAGTACACACTGATATCTGATGGACTTCAAAGGAAAAATCAAACTCCAAGGGCACCAAATTTTCATGATCTTTTGACAAGTTGTTTCTTCAATGCTCTGTTATACAGGTACTTGAAATATTCTTGTGCTTCTTATGCAGAACTATACATATTAAGAAAAAGACTCCATTGATCTTTTCTGCTTCTTTATTCAATACAATTATATGAGATATTGTCTAATCTGGGCAGCAATCGCTTTACCTATGTGCCTCACTGTAAATATCATTGGTTTTAGTTGCTTCCCCATATGTCTTTTCTGAATTTCACTTACTAATGTTACATTATCTGTTTGCACGTTGCCAGGACAGGTGACTTCAGACCGTTTACGCCCAGCAAAGATGGAAGTACTCATGATTTCATAAGTCGTGCTTTACTAGATGAAACATGTCATATTACATTCATTGTGTCTGTACTACAGTTGAAACTTCCAATATCTATCTCCACTTCTGCATATCAAATTGTTTGCACTATTTTCCCCTTTTTTCCGGCATGGCAAATCAGGAGCTGCTGTAACTGACCTTCAACCAGTAAATGTGGTGGTTTCTCATGTTTTGAAGGAGATTTTGTCACCGGTATGTGAACACTTACCTCATTCACCTCTTCCTCTTCCATCAGCTCAGAATATCGCTCCTCTGAAAACTACGACAAGCTTCAAAATGGGAAATACAAGTGTCCCTCTCAATGCCTCTGCACCATTACCACTACTTTCACATGAAGAGTGACTGACTCTATTACAGGCTGCTTGACAAATATATTCAGACGAGTGTGCGTGTGTGTGTGTAATTAATAGTAAGGTGACTTCATAAAGTATTGGTAGTAAAATAGTTTCACTACAAAGGACTCAACTACCTAAAAAAAACCATCTAGTATATATATATATATATATATATATATGAAGTTTACAACTTTTGTCCCTTTTAGTTATTGTATTTCATTATTATTAAATTTATATTTTATATTTTATATTTGGACATTTATAATTGGTATACTTATAAGTATTGTGTTTTAAGTTTTCTTATGATTTATATTAGAAAGTATATTTAAGAGATTCAATATTATTAATTCTTTTATATATATATATATAGTGTTTCATTTTTCAAATTGTAAATATAACTTTGATTATGTTATTAATTATTAACATAACTGAATAACCAAATCGAAAAAATCTAAACCGAATAGATAAAAACCAAACTGAATCAAATTTATTTTGGTTCGGATTAGGTTGCACTTTTTTAAAACCAAAAATCGAAAAATCCAAATCAAATAGTACAAAATCATACCGAAAAACCAAATGCACACCCCTACATCGTATTGACCAAAATTTTGTTACACATGAGATAATATGTCATGAAAGCTCAGCTTATGATTTTGTCCTTTTGGTTTAATTTCTTCATGCAAATTAGTATATATATTTTCTTCACGATTTAGGTAGGGAGTGTTTTTGTATAAGTATTTACTTTTTACTCATTTAAGGTGTTTGACGAATATTAAAAGTGTTGATTCACTTTTGAGTTAATCAAATTTGTTATATTTTTATCACCAGTATCTTTTGTAATCTCCTATTAGTTTTCCTAAAACTAATTTTTGTTATTGTTTTAATTCTATTTTAGTTATTGATCTTCTTTTTTTAAATGCAAGTCTATTTAATTTTGAAAAACGCTTTGAAGACATATCACTCATTTTAAAAGTAAAGTACTACTCATCAACATATTTTTACCAAATACATTTAACCATTTATTATCAATTTCAACACTTTCATCCAAACACACAACTATAATTTATAAAATTAATTTCAAACACCTAAAAATGATTTTCAACATTTGATACTTTTCAAGTCAACTACTTTATAAATCTATTTATCTACTACTATTCAAAAACATGATACTTATTCAGAATTTGCCATTCAAAATCAGGCTAAACTTTCTCCTCCTCTAGGTACTATTTTTTGAGGGGAAGCAAAAGTATTATTTAGTTTTTTTTTTTTTTGAGGATAGGGTGGGGTACTAACATAGCTCTAGAACTCTATTCTTTTGATGCCGCGTATCGAATTCTCCAAAAATGCACTACTTCTAAAGAATCTAATTTGCATACGTTGACATTTATTTTCAAGTGATATTTAGAATCTAATATGCATATGTTGACATTTATTTTCAAGTGATAATATAAAAATTAGTAACTTTTCTTCAATTACTAATACCTGCACAACTCTATTCTTGAACGGCAAGATCATTGGTTGGGGCCAACTTACAGGGGTTATTATGACTAAAACAACAGCAACTAACTCTATTCTTGAACGGCAATAGATCATTGGTTGGGGCCAACTTACAGGGGTTATTATGACTAAAACAACAGCAATGCATAATGCATGACAAAAAAATGTAATAAACCAGATATTGCACTCTAGTTTGCTAAAAGTTGCCTTCGGAACAAAAGGACTTCCTGCTGATACAGACTAGAAAACCCGAGTACTAACAGATGTAAAACATCGATTCATAGAGATCGAAAATGCATCAAAACAAACTCATATTCCTGTATACTGATTGCGATTCAAAACTGGAACGATAGCCTAATTGAGTTGAAGTGCAAATATCCATAACAAGTTTAAATATCCAGAACAAGAAAATAGACATAACTAGGAGAACAGATATTTCGACAAACTGAAGAAAGACCTCCAATATCATATTTTAACGAAAACCAGCAACATACAAATCTCAAGACCAAAAATCAAAATACAGTCATGATTTCCTAGTAGCCTGCAGTATCAGAAACTCCTATCACGACATCGTCAAGGATTAAAGGCTTAGCTCTTGGATGCTAGCTTTTCCTTGGCTTTCTGGATCTTCAAAACCTTCTTCACAATCTTTTGCTCTTCAACCAAAAAGGCTCTGATGATCCTGTACAAGACAACATCTAGTGAGTTGGAAGAAGACTAATTTTGTTTTCACAGTTGGAGAACACTCTAGTGCACCAAAAATATACCTTTCACGTACAGCACTGCCTGACAACACACCACCATAAGCACGGTTCACAGTCCTTCTGTTTCTAGGTAATCTGGACCTCTTGTACTCAGCAGGTCTCAAGTGTGGAATCTGCAAAAAGAGAAGTCTTAAGCCATTGAAATTATGACTAATAAAACAACTACATAATCAGAAGCAGTTGCAGCTGCATTCAGGTTTTAAAATGTAAATTGCTGATAGCTACAGAGAACATGTGTTTGATAGATGAAGAATAATCTGCCTCAAATCATTAGAAAATGTTACAACAATGATATTCTAGAAGTACGTGAATCTCTTTTTGAGATGCATTTAGGCATTATATATTTTTGAGATTCATACACTTTTTGTACAACAGTGGTGTTCGCACCCAGCTAAATGGGGTTATCATACACTTGTTGTAAGCAAATTGTCTCATATTTGCAGACAAATGGGTTCCAACTTGAAGTACAATAGAGGGTATTTTTAAACAAAAGCAAGTATAGAGGTGAAAATTTCGACCTCTATACCAAAATATTTTCAAAAGTGAAATCCACTTGGCCTATGCTAGAGCTCAACAGCAAGGGTATGAATGGCACCAAAATATAAAGGATAGGGTAAAATGAGTATATTTTGCACAATAGAGGGATAACTTGATCCATTTCTCTATATTGAAAAAAACTGCATGTTAATTTAGATGTCATAAAGTTACATCATGTTATCAGGAGTTGTAAAGATAACCTATCAGCAAATTACATGTTATTGTTGGGGGAAAAACTGTCATCTAAACCCCAAAAAATTACAAATTACAGATACGGAAAAGGTTAATATGAGACTGCAAAGAAATAAAGTCAAATATGACTCAAATTGTTTGACAATGACAAATGCAAAACATCTTGCACACTACCTATGAATAAATTTCTCCCAAGACAACCTATCATGGATTTTTTACCGAATGATGCTGAAAATAGTACAGGAAAAATGTTTTTCTTTGGATTGATATTTAAAACACGTTAGGTTATCCTTGTAAATCACAATCACCAATACTATCCTGAATTCCCCAGCAAAGTTAATGAGGTATTATCACTTCCATACATTTCTAGAGAGCTGAAAACTGAGTCTTCAATTTATTCTCTAGTAAATAAGAAATCAAATAAAACACAGATAAATGGATCAATCAACTACAAGTTAACCTCAAATAAGCCAGGTTGAATTAGTCCTCTGTAATAATTACTCCCTATTCAGGTCCATTTCATTCCAATATTAAATAATTTGCCTATACCTAGTAAGGCAAATCATATGTTTACTCTATGTCTCACAATTATCATACCTCCTAATAATACACACCAATTAACAGATACTTGTACACACATTAGCGAACTATGGCTGTAATCACTAATCAATACAACAACACACCAAGCAAAATCCAACAAGTGGGGTCTAGGGAGGGCGGCGTGTACACAGACCATACCCCTACATTGTAAAGTAGAGAGGCTCTTTCCGGTAAAAACTCAGCTCAAGGATGGTTTAGAATCAACACATCCAAGCTAAATCTAATACTCATAATAGATAGCAGGATTTCCACCTAAAGCTCAACTCTATCATCAGACACTGACACGTTACCAGAAAAACAGCAGCTACTTATGAACCAATCGAAATCTACCAATGACATTCATCAATAACAGTGCAAACACAAAAACAAGAGCAAAAAAAACATACCCCTTGAATTCTCTTCCCAGTTACAGGGCACTTAGGTCCATTAGCCCTCTTCTTTGTAGTCTGGTAAATCAGCTTTCCACCTATTCAAATTCAATTTTTCCAACACCCAAAAACAAAAAGCACAAAACTTTCTTCAACATCCAAACACCCAAATCACATAAACAAAAAAAAAACATATCTTTTTCCTTCTCATCATCTTTCACATACCTCAACTAATTCCACGGGATAAAAACAAGAACTGCGACAAATAATAAAACTATACCTGGGGTTTTAACAACCCTATGTTGATTAGATTTGGTTGCATAGCTGTGCCGTTTACGGTAAGTAAGCCGTTGCACCATTTTTGACGGCGGCTGTGTTACTCTCCTTTCTGGTTTTAGGGGCTGAAGAAGAAGGGGCTAAATGGAAAGGGAAAAATATATGTAGAGTTTATATAAGGGGAAAGAAGCCCTAGATCGTACGGCTGATATTGGATCATAAAATTGAGCCCATTAATAGTTGTGGGCTTATAAGTAGGCCTATTGTGATTGAGATAGATATGGGCTTTGGTTGAGAATACTCCTATTCTAACCCAATGTACAAATAGACTTTTGTAATTTGGAGCGTGTTTGGATTAGCTTATTTTAGGTGTATTTAAAAGAAAATAATTTTTAAGTATTTTTGTTGTGTTTGGATAAGACAAAAATAATACTTTTAAGCATTTTTTCAAAGTCAAAATAATTAATATTACTCATAAGGTATAAGCATAATGAAAAAATTTACGTATAAAATAATTTAAATATGAAATTTACAAAATACTGGTAATTGAAAGAGGTTTTATGTATTAACTCAACGTCTAACTGGCGTGTGTAGAGTTCTACAAACGCATCACTTAGGATCTCTACTCATATTCCAAAGATGTCGATGGAGTTAGGAACCAGTAGTTACAATAGCAAAGAAGGGTTGAGCATTACTTATGTAAGATATACACACCAATATATTGAGTCAAAGGAGTTACTCCTTGAAAATTATAATTTAGGAGGTAGTAAAAAAAATGATAAATTAAATATAAAACTCGTAAAAACATAACAATTTTAAAAAGTTTTTTTTTAGCTATTAGTTGTATTGTAGAGAATATTAATTCATCCTATATTATAGAATGTGATTGCAAAATAATGATACATGGGATCATATCCTATAGTCCAAAATTGAAACATATGTTTACCCAATAGCCCGAGAATTGGCTTTGTTTTCTCATCTAAGGTTAGGTCAAGTTTTTTTTAAAATGACAAAATTCAATAGAAATCACATTACGACGAAAATTGAATTGTTTTAGTGTAACACATATTCATTTGTTGACTAAGTTCTCCTTTTTAATTTATCTTTTTCAATATGTAAGATGTGATTCAGGAAAACGAAGCTCTAAAGTAGGAGCTAACCTTCAAACGTGAGCAAAACTTTATTCTTTTTAGTAGGTGAGAATAATTAAATAATTAATGAATAAATACCTATCTCATATATATTTTATAAATAATTTCAATGTCAAGATGACAAGAATATCCAATGAACCAAATATTTTTCTAAAAAGTGACCATTTTAATAAGTAATATTCTCTTGACCTTTGCCCTTATTTTATTCTTTTTACATCCGGTTTTTATATATTTTGAAGTTCATTTAATTTTATCTCATGCCGAAAGGTTCATTTTGAGAAGTAAAGTGTACAACCTACCAAATTCAATTAATTTCTAGATATTAAATCCAAAAAATTTAATTTAGAAAGGCGGAATATTTATTGGTTTATGATACTTTACTTTTTTTTATCCTTTTCGTCATATGTTAAAAAGGCTGTTTAGTTCAAACTTCAATTATCTTTTATTTTTGACTGTTTTAAATTCTTGATAATTCTATAATGTAAGTGTATTATTTTTTTGAATAAGATGCAATCTATCAATTCATGTGCATAGTTCATTTGGTTTATCATCTTGTTTCTTAGTGATTTTCAATGATTTTTTAAATCAAATCTTAACGGTTAAATCGATAACGATCAATAACTGATAAATCAATAACCAATAAATCAATATTTTAATGATTTTATAACTATTTTATATGTCTAAAAATCGATAACCGATAAATCGAATCGATAAACTTTAAAATCGAATCGAATCGTTGGTAAAACGCCCCATAATTAATATTTCCTAATACCAACAAAGAAAATTTATTGGTGCTCCAAAAAGTGGACGGTGGAAGTGCCAAACATGGTGGAGTCCTTCATCGTGAAGTTTGGATCTCAGAATTCTCCCTCATCGATCCACCACTGTTTATGAAAAAAAAAAAGAAGGAAATTTTAGGTTTAGCAAATTTAAAAATCATGTTAGCGCTTTATAACTTAGTTTTGTTATTTGTGCTTAATAGCAAATTCTTAATGATTTTCAATGATTTTTTAAATCAAATCTTAACGGTTAAATCGATAACAATCAATAACTGATAAATCAATAACCAATAAATCAATATTTTAATGATTTTATAACTATTTAATATGTCTACAAATCAAAAATCGATAAATCGAATCGATAAACTTTAAAATCGAATCGAATCGTTGGTAAAACGGCCCCATAATTAATATTTCCTAATACCAACAAAGAAAATTTATTGGTGCTCCAAAAAGTGGACGGTGGAAGTGCCAAACATGGTGGAGTCCTTCATCGTGAAGTTTGGATCTTAGAATTCTCCCTCATCGATCCACCATTGTTTATGAAAAAAAGAAAGAAGGAAATTTTAGGTTTAGCAAACTTAAAAATTATATTAGCGCTCTATAACTATAGTTTTGTTATTTGTGCTTAATAGCAAATTCTTAGTTGTATGAATTGCATAAATCGCAGGTAGACATCTCGTTTGTATAAAAGCGCAGCGATTGTATGTATATATCGGTTAGATAATTGTATATATGTAACTACTATGTATATGTATCAATGATTGTGTTTGTATATCTGCATAAAATTTGAATTTGTATACAATTGAATCGAATTAAAACATTTGTATATCAAATCTCTCTCGCTCGCTCGCTTTATACAATACAGATTATACATTGTAATTTGTATAATTTGTGTTTGTATAAAGCGAGAAAGAGAGAAAGGCAAAAGAGAACTGAGCAGGGAAAAATCTGTATTTGTATAATTATAACTGTATAGGACGAAAAGATATGTATTTGTATTTGTATATACAGTTCTCTCTCGCTTTATACAAACACAAACACAATTTATACATTTGTATTTGTATAAAGTGAGAGAGGCGAGCGAGAGAGGAGGCAGCGAGATTCCAGAGTGTCATCAAGGGGAGACTTACTATTGTAAAGTACATCGTATTGGCCAAATTTTGTTACACGTGAGATAATATGTGACGAAAGCTAATTAGCTTATGATTTTGTCTTTTTGGTTTTAATTTCTTCATGCAATTAGCCAATATATATATATATATATATATATATATATATATATATATATATATGTATATGTATATGTATATGTTTGTTGGTTTGTGATAATGACTCCCAAATTCAATTTCATACCGATGATTAAGGGGATATTGACATAGGAAGACTTATTTTCTTAACGATTTAGGTATGGGGTGTTTTTGTATAAGTATTTATTTTACTCTTTCAATGTAATTCAATTTAATTTTGAAAAACGCTTTGAAGATATATCATTCATTTTAAAAGTATAGTACTCATCAACATATTTTTAGCATATACATTTAATCAGTTATTATCAATTTCAACACTTTCATCCAAACACGCAATTATAATTTATAAAATCAATTTCAAACACCTAAAAATGATTTTCAACATTTGATACTTTTCAAGTCAACTACTTTATAAATCTATTTTACTGCTACTGTTCAAAAACATGATAAACCATTTATACTTATTCTAAATTTGCCCTTTCAAAATCAGGCTACATTTTTCTCCTCCTCTAGGTACTATTTTTCAAGGGGAAGCCAAAGTATAAGTTTTTTTTTGGGGGGTAGGGTGGGGTGGGGGTACTAACTTAGCCTAGAACCTAAGTTGTGCGGACTCTTCGCTTTTGATGCCACATCTATGTCGGATTCTCCAAAAATACACTACTTCTGAAGAACCTGACACGCATCAGTTGACATTTTTGAAGAGTCCAAGCAATATAGCCTAGAACTATAGTCCTAGAAGATCTTCATTTACATATACTACTCAATAGTCCTTAGCATGGAAAAAGTGAAAAAGATTGTTCCATGCTAACTTTCCTCCCTGCAACATTGACATTGCTTAGTTTCCTCTGGCACCAGACCAAATAATCTCTCTTTAATCTTGGTAAACTTAGTACTCTTGATACCAATTTCAGTTCCACGAGTGATGCGAATAATGAATGACTCAATCGACGTTCTTGCTGTTTTTGGAACTTCTTCACTATGCAATTGCCACTTCTTTGAACATCTTTCAGCTTCCTCTCCTTCTGCATAAAGAATATCAAGTGATTCACAAAGTTAAGAAACTAAAATCGCTATAAAAAATACTGGAATTAGCTATGAACTTCGTCAACATGTTGTTGTTTACAAAACATTACTATTTCTTGTTTCTCAAGTAGTGAAAGGCGTATCTATGAATAAAGATGGACAAACCTTTTGAAGGTCTAACTTGACATTCATAAAAAGCTCGATTTCTGCATTGTCCATTTGAGTTCCTTGAACACCCTTTAAGGCCAAATTAGCTTCACGCTTATCAGCACGAAGAAACTCCCAGAAATCCTGCATTGTCTCCTTAATAATTTCGCCCAATTTCACTATGGAAATGACATCTTTTTCCTCTTCTCGTCCGCCCTTCTTTCCCTTGTAACGATCATCTGCTAGACAGTCAAAGTATTCCTCGTTACCTATGATTCGAGGTATTTTAATTACGACTCAAATGAAAAAATGCATACCTCTAATGCTCGGGACTTGAAGAAAGCTACGGAGAATGCACCTCTTCCTGACATAATTTTGGACTCGTGGTCCTTGAAATGGCTCATCCTCCACAAATCTTTGTAAAAGTACTTGAAATTGCTGATATTCTCCGGCAACTTGGTTATATGTGCGATATTCATGAGGATCATGTTCAAGCAAGTCCTTCGTTTTACCATATTGCCAACAGAGAATTTCCCATGATAGGCAAATTTGCCCAACATATACAATTTCCAAGTCTATATTCATTTCACTAATGGATTTTTGTGCAGGATCAGCAAAGATCTTCCTTTGTTTGTTTGCCAAGAAGCTTGGTAAAGCAAAGACTTTGGTTATTGAAATCGATGTTTTTTTGCTTGACATATACACTTCGGCATCCTTAAGCTGAAGAAAACCTATATTAAAGAGTAACACATTAGAAACACTAGTCTACGACTCAAAAAGAACAATTCAAGAAGCTATTTTGAGGTCAATGAATTCGCTCCTAGACTATGCGAAATGAAACAGTTTCGCGCTCTGTAATATAGTGTCTCGTTCCTACACTTGTCGTTACCAATGAGGCTTGATTTTCCCCTTATCACTACAAGTAAGGGATTTAGCGGCAATAATAAATATGAGTATTTATAACCAGAACTTTATAGGCTTTAGCGACTCTGGATGCAATGACATTAACTCAATTGGTGCTAAATGTTTTTGAAAAGGAAAATCTATTGCCACTAAATGTCTCTTTTGTTGTAGTGTATGGACAGCTAAAGGACAAATTAAGACCATTCGCAAAGTTCAAGGGCAAATTCGACTATTTTAATATGGATGGAAAAGTAGTTGTATTTTGGTCCATTTACCCTTCTTTTTCTTGTTTCTTGTTTTGACAATTTTTAATTTTGTGTAATTTTTTCTTCCATATAAAGTCCAAGATGAAAGTGGTTGTGGGGTTATGCTATTCTCCCTAAAACAGCAATTTGATTAGGCCAAGAAAATTGGAACCAAGTGGAAAGACCAAAAAAAGTCTGTTGAGTGGCATTAAAAGCCATTGATAATTGCATGACATAACTGGAAAAGGGACAACAAAACCACCCCTTTAGGCATTTGATAATGGCTACTTTCAAGAAGTGGTGATTATGTCACACTGGTCTTTTCAAAGGATCAAATGGTCAAAAATATTATAAATTAGTAGTAGACAAGACAATAAGCATATGATATAAGTTCAATCTTCAATAACATAAATTTGGTGGTTCAGAATGATCATTGATGAATTTATTTATTGAGTTAGCTGAAAATGACATTACAAGATTATTTAATAGTACTGAAATGGACAGAATACAAGACACGTAATTGTTATACACCAAACCAAGATGTAACAATTAAAGATGGAAGGAGGATAACGTATACGTAGACTAGGTAGAGAGGTTGTTTCTGGTAGATGCTCGACTCAAGGAAAAGCATATCAAAATAGAAACTATAGAAAACATGGCAATGATAATCAAAGATAATCAAAGTACAAGAGACAAATAATAAGTAACAAAACTAGAAGGACAATAAACTACAAGCAAAAGCATAATGTAGTGATAGTTTTAGAGACTTACTAATAGCATTCAATGTCTGGTAATTCAAGATGTCTAATTTTCTCATTTTTTCAGCATAGCTCTTGTAAAATTTCTGAATTTCTTCGATACAATCTTTGTATCCAATCTTTTCATCAATTTTGAGTGGCTTCAAATCTTCTACTACCTTAGAAGATTCACAATCTTCTGATATAGTAGGCAAACCTGTCATTCTTGAATTTTTCATTTCCATTTTCATCTGCCTGACTAAATTCTGATGTTCTAATAAGATATCATCTTCATCATCGTCATCCGAATCTGAATCAGTATCCCATAATTTTCGACTCGAATTATGATCTGGTGATTCTTGAAAATCATCCATTTCCTGATAGTTCACATTTGTTTCCTCAACTCTGTCAACATTTTGAGAAACAAAACCATCCGTATCCCATGATTTTCGACTCGAATTATGATCCGGTGATTCTTGAAAATCATCCTTTTCCTCATAGTTCACATCTGTTTCCTCAACTATGTCAACATTTTGAGAAGTAAAATCATCTGTTTCCAATGAGTTTCGACTCGAATTATGATCTGGTGATTCTTGAAAATCATTCATTAACTTCATTTCCTCACAGTTCACATCTGTTTCCTCAACTCTGTCAACATTTTGAGAAGCAAAACCATCTGTATCCAATGAGTTTCGACTTGAATTATGGTCTACAGATTCTTGAAAATCATCCATTAACCTCACTTCCTCACACTTCACATTTGTTACTTTAACTCCATCAACATTTTTAGCAACAAAATCACCTTTACCAATAGAACAACTCAAATTATGCAAAGAAGTTTCCAATTCAATAAACCCCATATCATCATTTTCTTCTCTATCACCTTCTATTAACTGATCACTCTTCAAGAATCCATTAAGATGCCTATCAGAACATAATTCATCACCAATATCCTCACACCCTCGAATCGAATTTCGAATTAACAATTGATTCTCAGGAAGCAATTGAATTTCATAACATACATCTTCAGAATTCTGCGTTTCCTCATCACTAGAAACTACATCATTTTGCTTCAAAATCTCTTCAAAACAAAGATTTTCAACATGTTCCTCTCCCTTTTCTTGAAAAACACCTTCTTTTTCATCTAAAAATTCCAACTTTTCTTGATCATTAGCATTTTTTTCATCAAAAAAATTAGATTTTTCTTGATAAGCACTTCCATTTTTGAAAAAAGAGAAATAGAACAATTTATGATCAGAATTCTTATCAATCTCTTTTTCTCCTTCAGCCATTATAACCCCTTCTCTTTCATTAAAATTCACAAACATTTCTTCAACTGAAAAACTTTTAGCTTCTGGTTTCTCCATAAAACCAAAAGAATCTTTACCAGATATATACTCATACTTACTCTGAACCAAAAAAGAACTCTCTTTTTCCACACCCTTCTCATCAAAATCTAATCTTTTCTGAACTTTACAGTCCATTTCATCATTTTCATCCACAACCTTCCTACAAAAATAAAAAAAGACACAAACTTTAAGCAAATAAAAACCTAAAATTCAAAAAAAAAAAAAGATTCATATAATCATACCTGTTCTCCCAGAAAAAGTAAATCTTGAAAACAAACCAACACAAGAAACCCCAAAGAGAAGTGAAAAACCAAGTCATTGTTGTGTACATAAATTGATTCAAAAACATTTTTATTAAATTTTCTGAGTACTCATGATTTTCCCATGTATACAAGTAAAGAAAAAGAGAACACAAATATAGTAATCTTAAATTTCCATAGGAGAAAGTGGAGAGACCACTAAATCCTATGCATCTGCTAAATTAAGAATTGGTTTTTTAGTTTTTTGGGAAGCCTAACATGTTGGCTAAGATTGAGGGAGAAATTGAGAAGAGAAGTAGTCATGAGAGTGAAAGATCAAAGTGTGTATAAATGAAATAAATTTGTATGCTGAGGTGTGCTAAATGGGACATTGGAATTTTTCGGGGTCTTGTTTGGTAAGTGAAATAAGGATAGTAATCTGGACAAAATATTTGGTATTAATTTCATTTTACGTTTGATTTAAAGTGTTAATTAATTTCGAGATTATTTTGTCTCATATTACCATCTCAGATAGAAAGTGATATAAAATAATTTTATGAGATATGTTTACTTATTCCATCTTTGCATTAAACGATCCTCTAAGGGTGTATTTGGTACCGAGAACATATATTTTTATTTTTAATTGGTCAAATATTTTTTAAAAATAACTTTTCTAATGATAATAGAAAAAACAAGTACTATAAATAATATTTGAAGTTCATTATTTTTTTACTACCTATCAAAACATCTTCAATTTTCACGTCTTGATCATCCCACTCCCGCACCGCTCTCCACTCTTCTCATCTACATAATATTTTGTTAGATATATATAAGTATTCTTAAAATAATATTTTTTTACTTATATGCATAGCGATAAAACGTGACTCAATGTAACGTTTCTCAACTTAACGCCGTCAGAAAACAGCTCATTTTAAAAAAATAAAATATACCCTAAAACGTTATTGTGAAGTACGTTTATACTAGTTTTGTAAAAAAAAAAAAAAAGTATTATTTTGGTGAATTGCTTTAAATAATGGTTTTGTTTGATCAAAAATTCCCATTAGTTATATACACAATAGATACTCTCAACTTATTCTGACCTATTATAAAAGGTAAAACTAATTTACTTTAATATTATAAATTTCATATTCTTTTTATAAATATCAACGATTTGATGATATAAAAAATTCCATACAAATATAAAATTAGAATTTTAAGTTTATCAAGTCTGAACTTGTCATTAAACTTATAGCACGTCTTAGTAATTGCAGTTAGATGTTAAATAATTTTTTTCTATATAAATACATAAATAAAAAATTATTAAATTCATCCGAACCACATAAGTTTGCGTTGGTAAAGATTTTTGGTGAGGTCTTTTTTTTTTGTTTGTTTGTTTTCGCTTGACATTTGACACGTTTCTTAGGTGAAGCAGAAAGAGTCAAATTTTGTTCACAATGAAGAGAGTCGTGACATTCTTTTTTCTTTTTTTTTTCCTTCTACAAATCTTCGGTATTTACTATTCAAAATTATTGACTCGATTAATTCCGAACGCGTTGACTTTAACTTACTATGAGAATAACTAAGTCAGATTGTGTCAAATAGGTATACTATGAAAATAACTTAACTAATTCATGTCATGAAAAATAGATTTACTAAAAGGATAAAAATGTTTTTGCTAATATGTTCCCTAGTTGAAAAAAATGAATTTAAGATATCTGATTAAAAATAGAGGAGCTTCAACCAGGGACAGATCGAACATTACTATATTGGAGTTGTCTGAATTTAATCTTTTCATGTCAAACATAAATTTATGTGTAGAACTTTATAAAATTACGATATATAACATATATAGTGATATATGAACTCATTACATACGTTGAACATATAATAGGTGTGATGTTAAAATCTTTTTTAAAAAAATCGATAAAATTTAAATTATGATTCCGCCCTCAACTATTCAAACTGCATCTCATTTGGTCATAAAGTTATGTTTGATTGTTTTGCTTTTTGGAACGTTGCAATTGTACTTCTTTTGCCTTTTTGTGCTTTGGACCTAGCCAAAGACGTGAAAACTGGTTTTTTAGCACTAAAAGGGAAAAAAGAAGGACTAGATACAATAAATTAAATGTAGTATATTGTTTGCATTAATTTTCTAGTAACAAAATTCACGTGAATATAGTTACTAAATAAGTAAATTAGAGGTTGAAATTGCAAGAATCCAAAGTTTTTTCTCATTACTTTTTTTCTAATAATGGTTAAGGTTATATGTATCTAATTAAATTTCACTAAGATCCAATAAATGGTTAGTCATTTATGTTGGTAATATAATAGGGGGGCTACATATAGAAAAAATAGGGGGTAACTTATTAAGAATTTAAATCTTGGACATGAATTAGCTATATGGACTATATATATTCCTTTCACATCTAAACTATAGTATATATTTAGCATCAAATGTAATAATTTGAAATATTTGAGATAAAAGTAACTGTGAAAGTGAAGACTTTTATGAGTCGATAGATTAATGAGTTAGGAATATATTACTATGGACATTTATGAACCTTTTCCGTTTTTACGTGCTATCAATTGACAACTAATTTTGCCAAACAAAAACAGGTAGAAAAGGCTATAGAATTTTGCATAAAATATCAAAAGTCATAAAATCTTATGGATTGAATTTCTCCAGATAAGATAGAATAAGATTCCAACTCCACAAGAAAATTTTAAAAATAATAACTTTTTTTTGAAATTATGACATCCACTTAATAACCAATATGAGTATTTGGTGTAACTGAACCAATTTGTTTGGCTATTCACGTGACTTTGTGTCAACGTATTTACTAAAACATAGAAATGACTTAGTTTAATTTATGTTTAATTTGTTAGTCCAACACTAACTCCTCCATATAATTTTTATTTATTGGAAAAAGTCCTAATCCATTATTAATAAGTGGAGAGAAATAATTCAATCGAAATCGAAGTTCTTTTTGAATCATATCTTACGATATCATTGCAAGGATTTAACAGCTCATACTTAAAACTTGATCCTTCTAGACCTCGGATTAAAGATAGAAAACTCTTATTCATCCTACTACAATTCTTATGTCGTTAAAATTATATGGAGTTCGGAAATATAAAGTAATCTTAATTGTAGATGAGCACTGGTTTTTCTTTTTATTCTCTTAAAAAAACTATATTTCCCAAGACAAAATAGCAATAAATTATGGTAAATGAAAAAAGAATCTATTTTGCTCATGCATTTGTCTAGAGGAATAAAAAAGTAAAATTTAAATATGAATATAATATATCTTTTTCCTTTCAAGATTCCATCTGTTGCTGGACTTAATATGGAAAACTACAGTAAAACATCTTACAATTTTTTTCCAAAACATCTTAATATCGACAGGAGATTTTTTTTGTTTTACCAAATTTATACACTTACCTTTTTTTCATGTCAACCAAACAGATCAATCTCAGGTTCGAGCCCTGGGTATAGATGAAATCCAATTGGGAGCATCATCCCCCCCCCACAATGGGCCCTGCAGTACGCAATTCGAATTTAGTCAAAGCTCCAATGGACTCCGGACATCGGGTGGGAAACGGAAAAAAAATGTTAGCCAAACAGTACCTTATTGAGATATCAATTACATTTTTTCCTTTTAATATATTTGCTATTTGTGACATTACCGAATAAATTCCTTACAAGTTAGCATGTGAGAAGGAAAACTCAATTAACCCACAACGATTCTAAGTATATTATTTAGTATCAGACTAATTAATATAAGATTTTAACGGGGATGTCTAATGTTTTAACTTAATTTTATGAATGAGTGGTAATAAATACTTTATATTCTTAATTAGAGATCTCAAATTTGAGTTCCAAAATAAAATTATCTTTAGCGGGAAGCATTTTACACCCTTTAAGGTGGAATTTCTCGGTTCGAGTCTGACTTAATCGTTTATTCTCCAACAGAAGCGGAACCACAATTTGAAATTTATAAATTTTGAATTCTATTTTTTTTAAAAATTATTGAGTTCTAAATTAATAATATATACACATTTCAATAAAATTTTAAAATAACTACATAATTGAACCAAAATTACTAGATTCATTGAACACGTAACCAACACTCTGACTCTACTCCTGTCTTTCATATGAACTTTTCTACGCGAGTCTGAATTAGTTATTCACTTTTAAGATGAAATTTTCGAAGATGAATAATCGAATTCAGTTTGATTCAAGACTCGACTCGACTCGAAAATGAAAATACCACAGATGATGTATTCTATAACCGCCCCCGTGACCCATCTTTGTCACAAATAAACAACCGTTAGCATGCTTGTGAATTGTGATATGTATCAATTATAACCAAAAACGGCATGAAAAGAAACAAGTTCTACTTCCATATGTTGATGCTCAATTACCCAACAAAGCTAATACATCTGTCATTTTAATTTATTTGTCTAATTTTAACTTGTCATGAAATTTAAAAAAAATAAAAATATCTTTTAAATCTATAATCTTAAATTAAGAATATGTCAAATGTATTAAAAGATTTTTTAATCCTATGATCTTAATATACCAAATTGGTCTAGTTTAAAAGATATTTTGATTCAAATTATTAATTTTTAACTTTTAACCCCTTTGTTTTTGTTGAGCACCAAGTAAATAGACCAATATTTCAGTAATTAATTAGCTATTCCATTTCTCATTTTAGATGGGTTGAAATGAGCTTGTGATTAACTCGTTCAAATTAAATTTGGCACCCCTAGCCATAGCGGTGCCCCCATAAACCATTTACACCCTCTTTTTTATTTTTTTTATATTTTGATGGACCACTAAAATATCGTTTGATAACTAATTAGAGTTATGCATGTATTAATAATAAATGAATTAGTTATGAAATAATTTATGTATTATTTTATGTAGGAATTAATTATTTATGTAATTAGTTAAATAACTTACCTCCTAACTGATTATCAAAAATCATATGGAAAACTTAATACGTGTATAACTCATCTTCAAATCAACTATCAAATAATCTCTAATCTAAGTAAATAGACCAATAATTTAGTCTACTCCATGTCTATATCTTACATGTAAAAAATGTTAGGATGAAGTTAAGGCTATACAATAGGTAGGTGAAGGAGAAGTGCGAAAGTTAAAGCTATTGATGTAGTGGTGAGTTTTTTTTTTTTTTTTTTGGTTTTCATGTCTAGAACGCGCATTGGAGCTTCGACTAAATTCGGATCGTGCACTGCAAGGTTTATTCGGGAGTGGCGCTTACAACAAAATTTTCTCCATACTCAGAGTTCAAATCTGAGACCTCTTATTAAGGGTGAAGCAATCATGTGGTGAGGAACCTTACCACACAACTATGTGTGCAACAATTGACACCTATAGTAAAATTACTATCTCCTCAGTCCCAAAAAAGAATAACATATTTCTATAGTTAATAATAATTTAACTTTAAAATATCTATTCTATCCTTAATAAAATGATTTATAATCAAACAAACATCTGCGACTCATTTTAAATCACAAATTTCAAAAAAAATAAAATTTCTTTCTTAAATTCCATATCAAATCAAATAATATCACATAAATTAAGACGGAAAAAGTACCAAATTGGACAAACTTCCATTGAAGCTATTACTGTCATTGGTGAGACAAAGTACTTAGTTTGGGACAAGTCATGGTATATCATTATAAACTCGTGACCACGCAAGGACAGTCGATCTTCATGATGAACAAGAAGATTTAATTTAAAATATGTTTAATAATTCTTATATAAATATATATATTTTTATCGACTATTATTTTTGAGTAATCTGCTATTCAGTAACAATCCTTTTATTTTATTTATTTAGTATAATAATGATGATACAAAATTAACTTAAATGAAATGAAAATTTATATAATCATCGCAACTTATTTATGATTATAACGTAATAATTATTATCTATTATTCTAAAAGGATTTTACTTTACATTGCTAAACTCGATTGGAATGATCTCTAAAATATACATATATTTTATATATACTAATGTATATTCTTTGTATATTTTGTGTACTCTTCATTCACCCCAATTGAGTAATGACTTTAGGGAGTTCCTCGGAGACCAAGTAAGTACCCCTCACTTTAAACACTAAAATTGTAAGTTCGAATCACCAAAGGAGCAAAAAGAATGAAACTTCTAGGGAAGGGTAAAAAAAAGACTTTCGTTTGGTTTGCCAGGGTGTAATGGGCCTTATTTGTGCTATTCTTTCTGCAGCCCATTATTGAAAGATGAAACAATAAAGAATAGCCCATTCTGAATTTTAGAGGCCTTATGAATCATTTTCTCTATTGACCAACAACTCATACTATTGTGGTCCAAAAGATAAGCAATCTTATCAAATTGTGGTCCTTCATTTTATTTAGGGAAAGGGGCCTGATATACCTCTCAACTTTGTTATTTAGAGCTGATATACCTCTCGTTATGAAAGTGACTCATATACACCCCTACTGTCATACAAATAGCTCACATATGCCATTTTCCTCTAACGGAAGTGAAAAATATTAATTTTAATTTATTTTTTAATTATTTTTTATAAAAAATATAATCCATATGGGTATATTTAATCCTCCTCGCATGTTTTTTTTTTTTTTGACTTTTTTGTTTCAATGACTAATTTTAATTTATTATTTTGATGGTCAAATTTATTTATGTTTCACTAATATTCTTGTAAAATTTATCATAGATGACCCTTTTTTTCAAATACAAAGACTAAATTACAATATAGCCAAAAAAATAGTTTTAAATTACAATATAGCCACAAAAAAGTTAGTTTTAAATTTTTTTCTTTACACTAAAGAATGAAAGAAAAAATAAAATAAGAATAAGAAACTCAAATAATGACAATCAAAGAGATCAAAAAGCAATTTATGTTTGAAAAAAATTGAAATATACCTTGAACTTTGCTAGAAGGATCATATATACTACATGAAATTTTTTAGAAAAATTAAAAGTAAAAAATATAAATTTAAAACTAATTTTTTCACTTCCGTTAGATGAAGGATATATGTGAGCTCATTTTGTAACGGCAGAGGTATATGTGAGCCGTTTGTAACGGTAAGGGTATATATGAGCCACTTTCATAACAAGGGGCATATCAGCTCTAAATGACAAAGTTGAGGGGTATATCAGACCCTTTTCCCTTTTATTTATTTTGTTTTCCATCCGATATCTAATACATGTATTGGAGTCTGACTATATTCGAAATCATGCCGTGTAGAGCCCCAAATAAGGAAAAATCCTCCCTAGATTTTTCCATACCCAGAGCCGCATTGTGGTCCTTCATTTTTTATTTTGTGATAAGAAAGTAACTATATCTTCTTTCTGTTCCTATAGAAGATTAAAGTTCCTTTTTATGTTTCTTTAATTAGCTTGGTTTTGTGAAATAGGTGCTCTTTTATGGTAGAGGTGTTGAACTAATTTAAGTGTAAATCATGGAACCCTAAGTTTATCTACAAATAGGCTTCCTTAATACGTTTGATTTATAATCTTAAAAATAAAACCGATTATCTTTTATAACAGATAAAATTGATTTGATACAAAAATCTGTTTATAAAAACATGCATATAACTTAAACTCTTTTCATTAATATAAAGAGAAAATAGCCAAATACCTCCTCAACCTATTAGCCAATTCTCAACTACACACTTATACTTTACAAGTATCCTATTACCCCCTTGAACTATTTTGTGGCAGTGCGTGCAGATCACTGCATAGCACAAGTTTGGGTATGACTTTTTAAGGGGTTATATATTTTATTTTTAAAATGTTTAGGGGGGTAATAGGACTCCCATGAAGTATAAGTATGTAGTTGAGAATTGACTAATAGATTAGGGAGACATTTGGGTATTTTCTCTTAATATAAATTTAAATAATAATTTGAACTTTATGTTTAGGTTCCTAGGATTGACTCAATTGACAAAGGTTGAGAAACTCGTATCTTAGATCACAAATTTGAACGGTGCCTTAAGTAAATCAACGTTCTAAGCAGGGGCCCCTCGGCAAAAATTTATGTTTTATATTTAAGGTATTTTTTTAAAAAAATATATCTATATATTGATTTGAACCTCCTAAATATAAGATTAGAGGTTTTTCGAACCCCCTGAATTGAAATCCTGAATCCGCCACTGGTTCTAAGTAAATATAAACTATAACTTAGAGTTTCAAAAGCGGCGAATAAGAAAAAGAAGAGAAGATATTATGACAAAGACCATGAGATCATGACCATACTTGATAAAATATATACTATTCTGAAAAAAGAAGCCGCAAATCTTTTGTTGAAAATATGTCAATCAATTTAATTTCCTTTGTCAAAACTTTAATAATAAGTGCACCTAATTTATCGATGCAATGGTTAAAAAGAGTCCTATCAATGTACCTCTTTTATATTTTTATTTAATTCTAAATATATAACTAATTATATATTACTAATATATTATTTTGATATAATCTGGATTGACTCACGTGGATAATTTGTATTTAATTCCCTTCAAAAGCTCTTTTAAACCCATATGTTATATATACTAGGAGAAAAGATGTATATTAATCTCAGCTTTTTATAATAGTTATGTTGTTGTTTTCATCATCATCGTTATCTTCACTCTTAAACTAAATGTCGCTTAATTTACTTGACACCCATAAATGTAAGATACAATTTATTAAGTTATTCTTAATTATTTAATATTTTTTTGAGAATTGCGCACTACTAAGAAATAGTTCTTTAATACTTTCTTTAATTCAATATAAATAAATTATTGACATTTTAAACTACTTTTAAATCTCAAATAATTATTTTTTACTTTTAAGAAGAATTTGAGAAGAATCAACATGATTATATTTGACAAGTCCTTTGACTAATGTCTTTAAATATCTTTCTTATGGGTGTGTCCACCACATAACCACCCCCCCTTCCCCCAATAATTTATTTATATTGGACCAAAGGGTATAAAAGAATATAGTTGAAAATAATTACTATTATTCTTATCTTGAATTCTTAAAGAGCATTTATTTTGAGTAATTTTTTTTGTTAAAGCAATAATTATTTTGAAATGGATAGAATATATATAATAATATACCTGGCATGAAAAGTAAAATATATAGTTTCAACTCTCATAAAATGCATTAATTAGCTTTTTATTGATGTTCAAAATCGTATAATACAACGTCAACTATCTAAAGTTTTATTAATTTATTATCTAAATTAGGTTAGAATTAAGCTTATCTTAATTTTTTTTTAGAAAAAAAAAATACTCGTATCATTTCTTTCTGTTGTTATTTTATTGATGATTATTGATAACGATTGATTATTATATTAAATTAGGTGATTAAAAGGTACTTATCGTGATTCTAAATGTATGAGTAAGTTAGAATAAACAAATCTTGCCCTCTTAATTATCCAACCAAAAATGGAAAGGTATCAAGCTACAACTTCCAAAACTTTTGTTTTAACATCCAACAAAAACTTGCCTTAAAAGGTCAGATTACAAAGATAATAATTTTATAATTTAGCTGCTCAGTCTGAATCTATTGTTTTTTTCAATATAATTAATTAGATAATGCATCTTCCTCCATGATACAGGTTAAATTTACTGAAATACCCCTTATCAAAAGAAAAAAATAGATGCTAAAAGGGGTATATTTGTCTTTATGATTGACTTGGTAGTCAAATGAAGGTTGCCCTAAATCTTTTGGTGGAGTTAAAATATTGAGACAATGATTAGGAAAAAAAAGGTGATACTACTATAGGTTTTTATTTATATTGAAGGTTAAAATAGCTCATTATAGTTAAAAGTAATGTTAGAAAAAATAATAAGAAAAATAATTAAAGAAGAAGATGGCTTCGAGGCTGTAATCATTTTTTTAAAGAAATATTGCCCGTATACATATTGGAAAAAATACAAACAAATCCCTTGAGAATACAATAAAGTCCTTTGTTTATATATACAGATTTCTCTTAAGCTATTTGCAGAGATTCTTTATATTTATAGAATTTAAGATGACTCTTTATAAGAATCGTGTTTTTTCATGAACATATGACTTTTCATAACAATCATGTTCTTTTACAAACAGATGCGTCTGTTCAATTTAAGGTCTCTATATATTACAAAATATTCAACAAGTAATGTAATAAATAAAAATATATTAAGTGATAAAATTTTATGTTAAAGGCTATACCCTATTATGTTTGTATTAATTTAAAATAAAAATGCTAAATTAGGGGTAATTATTCACTCTCTATATGTGAAAGATAACAGACACCTATAAAGAATAATAAAGTGGTTAAAAATTATGAATTCTCCATTATAAATTTAAAAAAAATTAAAAATATTTATTGATTTCTAAATTTTGATAGACAAAATATCCTATATTTATATTGATGGTGTCGTAGGCACTTCTAGACTCCTTTTTTTGCTATTAGATCACTTCGATCCTAGAGTTGTTTCATGAGCGAGAGGGAGAGTGGCCGGGGGGGGTTCACTAAGCACAAAAACATAATATATATTCTATAGAATTAATCGAGATATACGTAGGCCGATAGAATATCACACATATAAAAAATATATACTATATATTAGGGTTTGGGGCCTTAAGGTCACGAGTAAAGCTTCTATGACTCAAATTCTTGCTACCCAACCACCCCATTTTATTTGTCATTAGCTCCCAGTAAGGACAAGTGTACATAACCTCTTAAAAAATAGAAATTAATGGCTATATTTTAAATTAAAAAAGACAAATTAGCAGACAACATTAATTTGCTTGTTAATAACAAAAATTTGTATTCAAAACGAATACTACTACCTAAAAGATCCATTTTAGGACACAAAAGTATGGGCTATATGAAGCAAATTAAAAGTATTCACATGTGTCACCATCCAAAGTTTCTAAAAGTATCCTCATGATTTCAAGAATCATATACTCCACTACTTTTATTCAAATTTCACAACAAAATAAAAATTGCCTAAAAAAACATAGAGAAAATTACTGTTAAAATCATCTAAAAATGTTACTTACTACATGTGTTAAAAAGACTAACTATTTAATGAAATGAAAATTAACTATCCTTAATCATATAATAGAGAAGTTGTCAATAATTGAAGAATACAAAGTACTATTATTACTTTTAAAAAAAAACATAACCGGTAATAATTAACTATAATAACGTATTACAGTAGTAAAATTTAGAAAAGAGAGTTACATTTACCTTCTAATATATCCTTGTTATTCATTGTTCTGGGATTTGTATTTTCCATGAACATTTAAAACTTGCTAGTAACAACAAATTACAAAATGACTAAAATTAGGATGAAGAAGAAGATCCATTAGTGGAAATATGGAGATGAAGTCCACAATTACTAGTAGTACTATTATTATGGTTGTTATTGTTGTGATGATCTTCTTCTTCATAGCTGCTTGTGGTGCCATTGATATTGAATCCATTTTTGTTCTCAAAACTATGATCTCTACTACTGTTATTCGAAATTTGGTACTCTTTTTTCCCAATAGTGTTCTTGTTATTGTGCATCCAAACTCTAAGAACCCCTTTTCCAACTCCAATTTCATGGCAAAATTCATCAACAGCAGCTTCATCGCATTTCTGCAATTTCCAACCTAATTTTTCCGAGAACGAATGCATCTTGTCTTTCTGATCTTGTGTGAATTTGGTTCTAAATCGCTTTCTACCATTTGTATTCTCTGATTTTAAACCTGTAGGTGTAACGGGTTGGGGCTGGAACAGTGACGGCAGCGGCGGTGGAGATTGGGATGGAGATGGAGACGGAGATGGAGAGAATCGCTTAATTGGGGGAAAAATATGGCGGCGGAAATCGATGAAATGGGTCAGCGACGACGAATCGTCCGGCGGTTCACGGCGGTGGAAGTTGCGGTGGCAACCACAAGCGGCGCATTTTAGTGAAACGGGATCTGATTGGGTGGATTCCGGCGAAGCCATGAACTCACCGCAACCGTCTACGGCGTGTCCGCCTATACTTGCTGCATGATTCTTCAAACATTCCTTGTATATCACCGCCGTGCACGGCGGCGGTTGGTGGTGATGATTGTGGTGATTATTGCCGTTGCTGAAAGATAAAGGCTTAATTAAAGGTGGGGTATCAACTTCTGAATCTGGGGTTTTGGTGGAGGTGGGGGTGGGGTTGGTACTACAAGTTAACTCCATTTTGGTTTAAATATGTGTTTTTTTTTTATGATTTGTTGAAACAAAATGACTATAAATAAACAAGAAGGGCAAAAAAAATATGATAATTAATGGCTAAGGTGATTATGAATTGGAAAATCTTGAAGGTTTATGTAAATGGGGTTTTGGTATTTTGTTTTGGTTGGTTGAGTTTTTCTCTTTTATGTATTGATGATGATGGTGATTGAAGAATATATAGAAACAATACTATAAGACAAAAACTTCTTTGGCAAAATGAACCAAGTACCATAATGTGGATGAAGGGAAAGGTGGGTTAGTATAAATATTGAAGAGAGGGGGTTGAAATATTAATGAAAACTTAAAAAGGTAGGAAGATAAGAATGTGATAATTACATGCAAGACACCATGAGGGGTAGCTATGAGGAAAATTTATGACATAAAAAGTATTAAAAATACTCTTAAATTTGACGTGAATTATTAGTTTATTCTTAAATTACAGATAATTTTAAAAATATTTATTTACTTGACTAATTAAACTTAAATGCACCCTTGATCTTGCCACATGTATGAAATACACTCCTAAATTCTCGTCAAGTTTAGGGACGTTTTTAACAATTCTCTCGACTTTTTATTAAGAGTCTCGCGCTCCTACAAGAGTTTGAGACCACTTGTTATACCATGTAACATCCGGTGTGTATTTAAGTTCAGCTAGTCAAGTAAAATGTGTTTTTAAGGCTATCAATAGTTTAAAGATGAAACTAACAATTCATGTCAAGTTCAGGAGTATTTTCAATACTTCTCTCTTTATTAAAGAAAGTGGCCATAGTGACATCGAGTCAGAATTTTTATTAAAAAATTGAAATATGAAAAAGTCGAAAAAAATTCAATATCAACTATATATATAAATAGAAAAAGAATTTTTCGTCAAAAAATATTCGAATAAAATTCTAAATCCTTACCAACTCCATCCATAAAAGTGGTGGGGGGGGGAGGGGGAATGGGGGGGTTCCTGGTCACAATAGTTGATTTTAGAGAAGTGGCTAATTAAACCAAAGATTGGACATGGTCAAAATTCAAGCTTATCAGCTTTGATGAACATCATGTGAATCTCTGTCATGGTTTTTACACGTGTCTCATGCATAAGGAAATTAGATTAGTTGACCACCACTAATGGTTGAGGTATATTATTGAGTTTTATTATTGTTTTAATTTCTTTTTAGAGTTTATTATTATTCATAGACCTTCTTTGTTTGTATTGAGATTAAAATATTAAGATTTGAGCATGCAATTGAATGATTAAAATGTTATCTTTATATTTATATCTAAATATAGAATAATTAACATTATTTATTTTTAATATCCAAATATATATAATATAATAAATAAATAATTTAAATAAAAGTAATTATTTTAAAAATATATATAAATATAACAAAATTCAATTATTATTTCATAAAAAGATTTTAATATTTATGTTCAATAGTGATGAGGGCCGGATATGATTTGTAGTGATGGTGGTGATAAATATGGTTACTGTTAGTGACTAGTAATGATGATGGTAATAGTTAATGTTAATAGCTAGTAATGATGATAATTATATTAGTGTAGGTGGTTAGCGTTTTATTGACTGATGTCATAATGACGGTTGATAATCATGGTAGTATAAGTAGTGTGACTAAAAAATGCGTGGTAGTTGACGATAATGTTTGTGGTAGTTCATGACAATATTAATTGTGATGGTGGAGGTAATTCGTAGTATGAATTGAACACAATGATGATATTGATTGATACTAATGGTGAAGAATATAATGACGATAGTTATGATAATGATAAATATAATTATAATGATAGAGATGATATGTATGATACCAACTAACAATGGTAGTTGCCCGCAATAGTCACTCTAATTGCAAAAATAGTTGGTGGAGATAAGTGACGACGATAATAATAGTTGGTTGTGGTTGATGATTTGATGCAAAGATGATTAGTGATGACATCTGATGATTATAAACATATTGACGGTAAAAACTATTCACACGAAAAGAATAATTAATATCTTATTTTATTTGACTCTTTTTAACCCAATTATCAGAAATTATTGTCTCTCAAGTCTTAAACACAATAAAACACAAAATCAAGGATTTTGAATAATATTCAGTACCTCTATAATCTAATCAAAGATTCTGTATAAGAAATAAAGTCAAGCGCAAGCATTCTGCATAAAATATATTGAAACAAATGGAAAAGTCTACACCTCTTGTGTATAGTAAAAAGAATAAAAAATTTCATGTACTGTTAAAATATATACAACAACAACAAATAATAAAGTAAAATTTATATCGATTATAAAAACTTGAGACTTTACATAATCGATGAGATTCGATCGATTTGAGTCTAAACTAATTGGTCTTTATGGATTATTGCTTACTATCATTGGGTCTGGAGTACATTAGTCATGCTGCATTGTTTTATATAACCTTATGATATAACTAGAAATATGTTATTCAATTGTGAAATTACATTACATGAGAGATAAATGGCTGTTTAAACAAATATTTTTATGATTAACCTTTCTATTTTTGCTTTCTTCTGCCAAAAGCTAAAAAAGAAAAGAAGAATTTCATATGAGAAATGCATCTTTGAGGTTCTAAAATTCTGTCATGAGCTAGAATTTTGAAGATAATAATTAATAGTCTATAACATGTTTGGTCATATTTTTTAAATCAATTTATTTTGAAAAATGTTTATTATAAAAGTATTTTTAAAAATATATTTTTGATAAGAAACAATTTTCGTTTTGGCTAATTAACCTGAAAAGCATTTTTGAGCAGCAATAATTAATATTTTATAAAAATTTTAAAAAATATTTTTAAGTGTATTTTTTCAAGAAAGTAATTTTAGAGAAAAAAATAATATTTTTTAGCTTTAAGAAACAACTCTTACTACCCTCTAAAAGCATTTTTTTTCTTCTGCTTAACTAAATACCTCACTTTAAAAATATTTTTGACGTTTTAAAAACTTGGTCAAATAGATTATAGTTTCCGTCAAAGGGTTGAAAAGTCAAATTAATTTGTTCTTTAAGAAGGGTTTAATTCAGACCCTAATATGGCTGCAAGTAGGTGGCTTCTTTTATGGCATGTACAATTGATAATTATGTTATGGTTTTGGATTAATTTTTTTTGATCAGTGAGGGTTATGGTGGAGTGGTAAATACTTCTTCATCCTTTATCAGAGGTCTCGAGTTTGAATCTTTGTAGATACGAAGTCACTTTTGTTAGTGTGCACTTTACCCTTAATATGAGACTTTTCGACGCAAATTAGGATTTAGCCGGACTCCAATATAGGTACCAAGTGAAAAATCAAATTTTTTTTTTGAATTGTCCATCTTTTGACAATTTCCTCAATTTTTTGGAGGTAAGGGGCCATGCAAATTAATCAATATAGCTAGAGGACTAATTAATTAGATCATTTTCTTGACCAGCATTAATTAGTCCAAACAAAGATTTTCATTATGGTGGTCTTAATATCTATTAATTGATGCCAAAGATAATTAGCTGGATATTAAATTGACAACTCATGATATGGCAGAGATTATCAAATGGAATCCAAATTTGTCAACTAATTGCAGACTTATAAATCAAAGACCAAAGACATTTTTCACAAATTGTGTGCCACAACTTGTAGTAGTGTGTATATATATATTTTCTTTGTCTTTTTGTTTCCAAATTGATTTTTTTTTTTTGTTTAATTGAGTTTTTTAAGTTCTCCGATATATGTTTCTGCGATTAGAAATGATAAAATTAGTTATCTAATATGTAAAACGTGATATAAATTAATGTCATGGGATATTCTTATTTATCTTGTCCTGATAACCGAGCGATCCTTGTTAGGAATGAATCTACGTATGAAAGGAAAATTCAAAATCCTATTAATTAAATGATGAGAATATGTTCTACGAAGATTAATAGCGATAGGAAAAAAGTAGCTAATATTAGGTGCAAATATATAGACGCAATTAACATTAAATCTTTTACTAATTAATATGTTGTCATTAAATTGGATAAGAAAGAATTCCAAAACCTTAAGTAGTCGTCAAGAGAAATTTATATATATAATTACATAAATATTTATCATTTATTTTAGCACAGTTTTTCTTAAATTTTGTATTTAATCAAACAAAATTTGCACGACTAATTAACCACTTTTCATACCATTTTTTAAATGAAAAATGGGTAATGTTTAAAGATTCATTGAAAAGCAACAAAATTTCATGCAAAAACATACCACGATAGTATCATAAATTTCAAATTTTAAGCAAGTGAAAATTTCACAAATTAATTATGTAATTTTTAATGATTTTTAAAATTTATGCTTTTTTAAATACAAATCCCAAAAAATAACTATTTTTTGAAATTTACACATTAAATAATATCACATAAAATAAAACGAAGAATAAAATATTTTGCCTCACATTAAGATTATCCAAATGGTCAATAAATCATGTTAATTAACGTAGAATGTAGAGAATAAAAAGTAATTTGTTGGTATCCATCATTTTCTTAAGGGCCCCTTTTTTGTGATAAAATAAGCTTTAATATAAAGCTCAATATTGCGGCAAAACAGTCGTTATAATTAATCACTTTTCTCCTTTTAATTATCTTTAATCATATGCTCCTTTGACTGCCACGTAGTGCATTTCCTAGCCATATAACACTAGTTCTTTTTAAAAGTTTCCGTATCCGAGTTCGACTAAATCTGAATTCATATATTGCATAATTTATTTTGAGAGTAATGCTTTCGACATTTTTTTTTTCTTATTTTCATAGATTCAATATGAAATCACTGACTAAAACTGAATTCATGTATTGCATAATTCATTTTTGAAAGTAAAGTTTTCGACAATTTTTTTTCGTTTTTATAGATTCAAATCTGAAACCATTAATTAGTTAAGAATAATTCATTGTACCAGAACCCATGTCGGTGACCTTAACACTAGTTGTGTCTTCCATAAACCTAATACAAAATTATATTTTATATATTTTATGTACTTTGTTTAGGACTTAAGTACAAATCACGATTACAAAAAGTACAAAAGCATATTAAAATATGAATATGGTTATTATTAATTCAACAACACCTTAGGCTTAACTAGGATTTGCTAATTCCAACATATATAGTTTAAATTAATCGTAATCGGTTGTTGCGATAGTTATATTTTTTCCATTAAATTAGAAAGATTGGTTAACAAGTAAGGTCAATATATTTGAATTTTCTACAAATGTCAATTAATGTAAGGTCAGAATCTTCTTAAAGATGATCAACTATCTTTTGTGTATAATTAACTTATAATGTAAGTTATTCTATTTAGTTTTGTTTTTTATTTATGGTTGTTAAATGTTTTTTAATTAATTAACAATACTTGAAGTAAAAGAATTTTAGCCTAACAACTCTAATATTGCAAAAATCGTATCTAATTAGCTAAGTTTGTCTTTGCCAGCACAAATATTAATATATTGTTTAGTTTGATGGTTACGTATCGTTTTATAATATATTTATTTTTATCATTTCCCATTTGTTGGTTTGTACAATATTTTTCAAGAATCATTTTAATTAGGGAACACTTTATACTTAATATGAAAATTTCTGGTGCGAATTTAAATTTAGTCGGCCTTAATACTGATACCTAACAGCAGCTAAAAAAAAGGAATCAGTTCAATTAGTAGCAAATAGAAATATTCATTTAGTTTAAATCTATTACTTTTTTACCAAATATAAAAGCGACCAAAAATGTTTTAATACTTTAGTGATATTTTTCAAAAACAAGTTTACGTACAATTTTTTTTTTCTTTCTAATTAATTAGTCCAAAACCAACCAACTACACAGGAAAAATTAATAGTATCATTTTTAAAAAGTAAGTCATTTTAAAATGAGAAAAATGACTTCCAAAGTAGAAAAAAAAAGTTTTAGAAGTAACGTTACACGTACATTAGTTGTATCTTTTCCACCCTCGAACACACCTCATATTCACCCCATAATTCCCCACAACTACCACAATAATAAGTACTATTTGAATAGTAATATATATAAATACTTTTTTTAAAAATATCCTTTACTTACGTATCAACACAAGAAAATATATTAAAAAAAGTCTGACTTTTATTTTCTCAAAGGATATTTTCTAATTTCTACAACAAAGTTTTTTTCATAAAAAAATATTTTCCTTCGTAACGAACACTCTCTTAGCCTTCTGTACAGCTCGATCGATCAGATTTATGATATTGTGGTCTCTAGCAAATCCATGAAATGACCAAAATAAAGGCAAGAGTGGAGTAGTAATAATAAAAGGCATGAAGTGTGCTGCAAGAGGGAAAACTTATTATTCACACGCGATGTTTACATTAACTCATATCAAGTTACTTTAAAAATAATTTTTCTGACTCCACAAGGTAGAGATTTAGGTATATGCACACTTCATCCTTTTTAAACTCCACCTGTCATTCACTAGGTATATTATTATCATAGTTATAAATTAAGAGAAAATATATATTACTCTTTAGTACTAATAGTATATAAGCATATATACATGTAATGAGTCTCTTTAATTTGGTGTCGTTATTCAATTTGTTTATGTTATTTTCCTTCTAATCTGTTTCAGAAAGAACGTTGCTTTCCTAATTTGACAAATGACAACTCTTTAATTTCCACATCTCACATGTCATGAGTCATGAGTCATGAGTCATAACATGTATAAGATGACAAAATTACGTACATACGAATAATATCTAAAAGTCTTTTACTTTCTTAAATTCTACGTCAAGTTGAGAGCAAACAAATAAATTGAAACAGAGAGAATGCTGAATAGTATTATGTAAAAAGTTTATGCAAGTTGAAAGGAGAAAAATGAAACAAAATCACGCTAGACCTATGATATGAAATGATCCTATACTACTATAGAGTATAATGGATTAGCAAATTTTCTGACAATTTAATTTCTAGTCACAATCAAAGAAGCACGCGCATGTATTAAAAGAGAGCTAGAGTAACAGAAGACAATGAAAGATTTTGGATTTGGCCAAACTTTAAATTGAATTAACACCATAGAATTTCTGTCCATTTTATAATAGTAATTACACTATGTATTACTATATATATATGACTTTATTTGTGTTCATCTTTATTAGTCTTCCATATAATTGAGTTAATGAAAAAGTATTGGCACTAAGTGTATGTTTGTTATTGCTAATTTTTTCGTGTTTGGCCCCTCAAAGTGTTTCATTTTTTTTTTAAAAGCTGGAGATAAGAAAGGGAGAATAAAGGAAAAGATTATAACGTGGAAAATCGAACTCTCATTAATAAAGTAAAAGTTCAAGCAGTCAATCGAATTACTAAGAGAAAATAAATTTCTTCAAAAATAAACTATTTATTGAGAGTACAGAAAACAAGTACACTAGTTATTTTTCACACTAACGGTCTCCTTTCCCCTCCACCCTCAAACCCAAAATCCGATCTCACACCTTGACAAAGAAATTGATTTTGATTTTGATTCTGAGTCAACCTCAAAAAATAGTTTATATCCAATACCATATATATATATATATAAGAAGATCAAAGACCTATTTTTCTATTGATGTGGTACTCCAACACCTTCCATGGGATTAGATATCGATCTAGAGTATGAACTGTTACGATATAAAAATATAAGTCGTGATGACACCTATGTTTCTAATCGATAGGTAAGTCAATCCAATAATTTTACCAATTTAACTTAAGACGTGAAAAGGTAAATAGCGAACAAATATCCAAATACTAAGTCTAAAAATAAAATACGGAAAAACTGACATACCACCTCAAGATTTAGTGTTATTAGTACATGAGCATCTACAATATGATACAAGTCCAAAAGAAATGACAAGCCTAAACGTAAGAAAGACTCTGTTTGAATACTAAGACAACAGAATAAATTCAAAGATAAATGAAGGTGTGGGCCGCAGACGATGGGGTGGGGTGTGGGGCTAACATCAGAAACAATGAATCCGGATGAATATAACTCTAATATCCTAATTAATAAAATGGATCTTGTGTAGCTAACTCAATCCCAAAAACTATCTCATAAACCATATATATTAGAAGACCAAAGACCCATTTTCCCATCGGTGACCCACACCTCACCCTCACTCCAACCCCAAAATATTTATTTCAATTACACATAAATATCTTTGAGACAATATATTTGTAATAACATGTGGTGATTAAGATAAGGCTATATTACAATACAAAACTTTAATCTGATTTATTGGTATCGGTCTATTCCCCTTCCCTTAATTCGTTTGGCCCATTTGTTACATCTTATCAACGTGTTATATATAGGTTGATAACTATAGAAAAATAATTACTTTTTTTCCATCGAATGATTTTCATTACACTCGATATTTAAATTTTGATCTCGTTAAAAAAAGTGTAGATAGACATTCGTCAAAACTTTTGTAGCTCCTCCTTCCTATAGTATGTGTCAGAGACCGATATAGTTAACATATTACGTATTCAATTGAATTCATAATTTTAATATGCAATTTAGATATATATATATATAAAAGATTATCAAGATTTTAATAAATGTTATATTTTGAAACCAATAATTTTTAGTCATAATAAATTCAGTGACAAAAACACAAAAAATGATTTTCTTCAAATTAAAATTTTGAATTTGCCTTAATACGTGTGTAGGTACGATTGATTGCCTTAATTTGCTTTTGATGAGTATTGAGTAGAAAACAAAAAAATCTAAGAGTAATGGATAAGAATGGTTTATGAATAGATATATATTGAATGATGCTTAAAGCATGATTAATTTCTTTTAATCATGTGACATTTGAATAAGGGAAAAGGCATAAATTCCCCTTCGAACTTATTTCGAAAAGTCAGCTACACGTTCAAACTATTATGATGACTTATTACATACCTAATCTTATTCAAAGTGATATTAATACCCCCTTAGAAGGTGACATGGCTGTGAAAGTGTCTTCACCTTACTTAAGGTGCGTGAGAAGAAGAAAATATATGTTAAAATGACAAATTTGAACACGTAGCAATATTTTATTGGTCATTATACAATTAACCGTTATAATTTCCAATTTATTAATTATGTCATTTTTCTAGTGTTATAATTTCCAATATATTAATTATGTCATTTTTCTTTCTTTTCTTTTTTTTTAATCTTTTTATTGATGGCCCCAATTTCTTTAAAGCTTTTACATTATTTCTTTTTGAGTTCTTCTTCTTCTACAATTCATTGTCATTTGTTACCACCATTGATGATTTCCTCACTTTATCCTCATGGAAGCGTATCCAATACTCTATCCTTAAAGAAGAACTCTAAAAAGAACAATTAATTTTCTTGAATTGAGGATCAAATAAACATCGAATTAAAACAAAATTTTGAAAAGATCTACAGACATGTCCTCACTTCCATTGAGTCAGTACTCAAAGCTCGTGCTTTCTGTTTGTTGGATTGTTCGTGCGACTGCGAAAAAGCTTTCAAAAATTTCACCCAAAAAGGAGTAAAACAAAGCAGAATCTACGCTAAAGATCATGATTTTTCTACTCGAAGTCACCGGAAAATTCACCGGAGAAGATCACCCAATAAAAAACATGAGAAAGATAATGGCTTCTATTGAAAATCCTATGACATTTATGCATAAAATTCGTGATTATAATGCTTAAATTTATCAAAAATCCATCGAAGAAAATGATTTTCTATCTTTGTCTTCTTTACATATCTGAAAGATTTTATTTGCTTCACCGGCAACAATGGTGTTGCCCACCACCTATCGCCGCCGCCAACATCTTTATACTTCATAATCGTCTTATTGTCTCCTGTTCTTTCTTCGAATTTCTCATTTTTCATTCAATTTATGAATAACGAAGAAGAAGAAGAAGAAGAAATTAATGTTAAAAAGAGAGAAATATATGGTTAGAGGAATAAGAATGCCCAAGTTTCTACTTTTTGCAAAACTCTAAGAAAATACTAAGGAAAAAAAGGTTTAAGAAATTAAAATAATATTATTGACTTGTCAAAACGCGTGTATAACACATTTTCATACAAAAAATGAGAATGTCTTCGGAAGGGGTTATTAATATCACTTTAAATAAGATTAGGTGTGTAATACGTCGCCATGATAGTTTAAACGTATAATTGACTTTTCGAAACAAGTTCAGAGGGAAATTTATTCCTTTTCCCTTTGAATAATTATTGGGACACAAACATATTATCAATGAGTTACATGATAATTTTGTCCATGATACCTATCAACAATAAGGAATATAAATTATAATTTCCTTTACGTCGTGTTATGTTTAGTTGTAAATTGTAAATATATAAACATTCAACAATTGGTAGATAGGTACACCTAAAGTCGGAGCATATAAATGTCAGCTGATGCCAAATTAAAACATACCTACTAACTCACAAATGGGACACACATGCACCAAACATGCTTATTCCTAAAACATAAAACATAAATATAACAACTCATTATAGGAACATAAAAAAAAGAGTTTACTTTTCAAAATATAAACTAAAAACGTTCTGTATTTGGAAAATGAAGGTAGATACATTACAAAAAAAGGCAGCTCGGTATACTAAAACTCTCTCTATGCGCGCGATATATTATCCATCAAAAGATAATCCAATAACCTGCATATATGCAAGATAAGAAGTAGAAGTCATCACATTATTCTCAAAAGGTAATTAAATATGTGAAGAATCGTCGAATTTTCTAGAGATATATAAAACTTACTGCGACTGCTATGGATGTAGACCTTAAGGAAATTATTTCCCATGTCCTCTTGCTCTTGTTCAATATTTCTTGCAGAATCCACAGCAGCCCTGCTGCATTCTGTGACTCAATCGACTTCAAAGTACAAATTTTGCCAAAATCTGTTGGAATTTCTGGTAGGCACTTGCATTTCTTTAGAACAAGACGTTTTAGATTTGGGAAACTAATAGAATCCTCCTATATGAATATGCCTCATTTTCTTCATCCCATCCATATGTTCCCTGGAAAAGTTATATCAGTATATCTGTCCATACAAATATCTAGAGTTTGCAAATTCTGAAGCTCTGACATTGATGCAGGAAGTTTACCGCTACATCTAATTGAAAGGTATGTCAAATGAAATGAAATCCTCTGCGATCCATAATTGGATCAATCTACAAGTCTCAACCTGAAAATCCTCCGGGAAACTACTCATAAAAAGAAAGCAAAGTTTGAGGTGATAAGGTAAGTGGTGGTTGTTGACACCCAATTTTGACCTTCCCCGATATGGGTCAATTTTTGAGCTTCTTAAATTCCCAAGCGATTTGAAATAATTAAGTGTTTTAAAATTCAAAATATTTTGTAATTATTTCTAATCAAATATCACCAATTTGTATAATTTTTGAATAATAAATATGTTTTGTATAATTTTTGTGTATAATTATTATATTATATAAATATTTGAAAACCATCTCAAAAGCATTTTATATTTTTATTGAATCTTTGTTAATTTAGTTTAGTTTAATTTGAAGTTATAATTATAAATTTTGAATTAATTATTTTATGTTCTATATATATATGGCAAAGTGATTCTATTTCCTGCACCTTTTCTTTTGCCTGCACTTTACTAAACTGTGCATCTGCTTATTTCCATAAGTTGTTAAAATAAGCAATTTTATGAAAACTTACATCTATTGGTTTGCTTTAGTTGATTAAGTTATCTCCTTTCTCTTTTATTTTATTTGAAAAAGAAGAGATGAATTCACAAGTTTTCATTCTCTGTAATCAAATTTGTTTGAAGTACATGTTTTAAGTTAAGAATGGGGTGATCTTTCATCATCATGTACCTTACTGGTTTTCTTTCTTAAATGATTTTGAGACTCTCCTATTTTGCTCATTCAAACTTAAGCTCAATCTTCCTATTTATTTACAATATTATTATAACCCTCTCGAATAGATTTGGTAAGGCTGTTGAAATTTTGTTCTTTCTGAGTAATTATTTTTTCTTCTCTGCTTAGTATCTATAAGTGTTGATGTGAGTATTAATCCTTGTTTCCCTTTTCTGTCATATGTGATGTCAACCTGAGTCTACGAGACTCTTCCCTTGCATTTGGAGTTGGATTGAAACCCAACATCGCTATCGAAAACACTCTGTATACGTATACATCAGATTTGCAGGTTTCGGATGCTGATATACAGAAATATACAGCGTGATACAGCTGATATACGAAGGAAAATGGGCCCAAAAGCCCCAGTTTCAGCAGCCTTTTCTTTGTAATTGGGCCAAAGGCCCACATATTTTGTACATTTATTATTAGCATTAGGACAGGTGCATATGGGCCAAAGCCCAAAGATTAGAATTTAGGTCCAAGTACTGGCCCAGACGGACAGGATCCAGACTTGGGCCCAAAATCTCTTTTCCTCTTTATGGTATACTTTACATTTAATTGTTACTACTTGCTTACGTGATAATCAATTTTAGGGTTGGCTAATTCAAAATTCCCAAAGGATAGTGATTTTGCATTAGTTATTTATAAATCTTGATTTCAAAACAAATAAGTAATTGTTTGAATCTTTGGAATTGATTTTTTAATATTTTATAAGTTTTTCTTACTTGGTCTTATTTGAAACAAGTCTTTTCCTAAAATTTGTATAAGTGCCTAGTTTTATTCAAGTTAGCCAAATACTTTCAAATTGTCGGTCTACTGCAATCCTTTCCGTCTTTCTACTATCAACTCCTAGTCATCATCAAGTCCCCGCACGTAAACGTCTTCCAAATTTGGCAGCATTGGATTACTTCTGGGCAATTCAACAATTTCGTCATCAGCATCAGCAGCAATATCATTAATCCTTCACCTCTTTGTTTGTTATATTAATTTTTTCAACAACTGGTAGCAAATCGTCGCGTTGTATTGATTTTTTCATCAAGCTTGTATCTTTGATGAATTGAAAAGTCTTCAGGTCGACAACATCTTCTGCATTATTAGCAGCAATACTTATTTTTTCCTCTAAAGATTTTATCTTTTCAAGGTCAAACCTACTCTTATTGCTAACTTCTTCAACAACTTTTTCCAAATATTCAGCAGTAGCACGAAGAAAATCGAACATTTCAGCAGTTTGACCGTGAAAGAGTTCTGGATTTCGTTGATCAGCAGTTAAGTCTGTCTCAAAAGTCTATATCCTACCTATGGCGAGGCTCGGGTGATAGCCTGTGGATGGCCTAGGTTGGAATCATGGTCGAACATGGTGTTTGCTTGATATCCTTGGTTAAGAAATAAAGTTACCATGTTCTTTTTAGTCCGTCTCAAACTACTACAGTTAGAATAATTTAACATTAAAGTTCCCTTTTTATTTTAATGAAATGATTTATAACTATACAAATATCTAAAAATTGTTTTAGATCACAAATTTCAAGTCATCCTTTTTTTTCTTAAAAGACCGTGCCAAGTCAACAGTGCCACATAAAATGGGACGACGGGTGTACTACATAATGATTCCATAGGGTGACAACAAAGAGCTAATGTTCACGTTGCAATTGCTAAACAGCGAACTGAATGTGACATGAGAGAGTTTTAATCAACCATCAAATGATACAACAACAATTTCCATTCAGTAAGGAATTGGAAAAAGACTTTATTCCATTGAAAGGAAGGATCAACTTCACAAGACAGGGCTAAGCCTGCGTTATGCGTACACGTGACTCTTTCTAAACCCCACATGTGGAATTACGCAGGGTGTACATAGTCAATTCGAGAGAACAGCACAAGTGAAACCATCGTTCACAAGCTTTACAATGGCATCTCGAAACCTATAATAATCCTCGATGGTGTTATAAACTTGATGGGAGATCCTAGCATAGCCTGTTATAGGATTTACCTCCCCCTCCAATGGCGCCCTGTAATATATCGGAACCTCAACCTTGAAAGAAACTCTCAAATGAGTCCTCAACTTCAAAGCATCTGAATTACCCGAAATCCCTAAACACGCAGGCATTCCCACCATTGCCATGCTCGAACACATTCCTGGTGGTGTCCCTAACTCCGTCCCCCACGCCTTCACCAACATTTCCGCCATTTCAACAACCTTCTCATGATTCCTTCTCCTTATCCCCTCAATCCCGCCTTCAAATCTATTAACAAACAACTCAACTACATCTGGAATCACCAATTGTGCACTATAATCCCTTGTCCCAATCCAAGCACTCTCGATTGCCAATCCATTTCCATATTCAACCGATACAACTGGATGATGCAAATCTATCACTTTCTCCGATCTCTTACAGTACAAAAACGCTGCTGAAGGTGGAGTAAAAAACCACTTATGCAAATTACTTGTATAGAAATCAGCTCCAATGTCCGCCACATCTATCTCGACATTGCCAATAGCATGAGCACCATCAATGAAAATGAAATCTACGCCTTCATCTCTACACATCTGAACAAGTTCTTTTACTGGTATAACAACACTAGGCATTGAAGTAATATGATCAATCACAGCTAATCTAATTTTTCCTCCATTCATTTTCCCCATTTTAAGAGCTTTATCAAATTCAGTAACAATTTCTTCATTCGAATTCAACGGGAAAGGTAAGTGTACCTCAATTACCTTTCCTCCAGCGCGTGCAACGTACGCCTGAACTGAACTTTTAACGGAGCCGTAAGCGTAATGGAGCATAACGGCGGCGTCGCCGGGACGGAAATCGGAGGTAAAGAAAGACCAAGTTATGTATTGGAGAACGATTGCGGCGGCGGTGGTGGCGTTATCGACGATGGAGATTTCGTCGACGTCGGCGGCGTTGACTAAGGATTGGATTAAGGTACGGGATTCAAGCATGGAGGGTTTTAAGGTGTTGAAGTAGAAGTAATCGGGTTGTTGAAGGAATTGGAGCTGCCATTGTTGTTGGGCGGAGATTATGGAGTTCGGGCATGACCCGAAACTGCCGTTGTTGATTCGAGCTATGGTGAGGTCGTGGTGTGAGAACTCCGCCGCGATTTCGGCTTCGGTGATGGGTTTTGCGGTGATTGATGGGCCGTTTTCATGGCGGAGATCACCGGAAGACATGGCGGAACTGAGAAGTTTGTTATGAGTTCAATTAATTTTACCGGCATAGATAAATTAAAGAAGAGGCAATAAACAAACTCTTTTTTGAGTATCATTAAGATCTCGAATATATCATAAACTATTGAATAGTACCAAAAAAAATTAAAACATTAAAAAGAGTTCTTCGTCAAAATCGAAGTGATCAACTGGAAGTATAATAATATTATCAGACATTAGTGACGATGAAATACATCACAAGAAGGTTCATATTATTCAAAATTCGAAGGATAGAATATTAGTGACTTTCGAATGACAAAGAAAATATATGAGAGGAGAATCAAAGCCGTTCACAAATAAAATTTTAAAAAAGAAGAATTACGAAAGTTCAGATTATTATACTCGATAAATAAAATCATTTCGTCATAAAACAAACAAATAAAAAAGATAAATTGATTCTTATCTTTTTGATAGTAGGTTCAAAATGCATTTAAATAGTTTTGATCTTTTAAATTTATAAAAATTGAGTATTTAATTAAAATTATGAAAGCAAAAAAAATAAAAGATCAATAGTAACTCACATTTGGAAGTTAAAAGAAAAACTATTTTTGAGCTATCTAGAGTTTGGTGCAATTTTTTGAGGCACAACTTTTGTTATTATTTGTTTATATTTTGTCTTTGGCGTAGTTTTTGTGTTGCAATTTTTGATGGTTTTTTACGTGTTTTTAGTTTTATTTTATTAAAATTAACAATCAAAATATAATAATATTTATTTTTATAAAATTTACAAGATCAAAACTTTTAAAGATACTCCCCGTTCCTTTTTATATGTCATTCCTTTCATAAATAATTGGTCCATAATACTTGTCATTTTATAAAATCAATGCATAAGTTATCATATTCTTCCAATTATACCCTTGATAAAATAGTTAATTAGTCTTGAAAATATATAATTTGACCAACCTAGGAAAACTAATAAGTAATTAATATTCATTGGAGTACTTCATATATTGGTTAATTAATCTCTCCATTCACTATTCTATAAAATCTTATTTTGAAAAAAAAATCTCAACAAACAAATTAAAAATAAAAGATGGAGAAAAAATAAAAAATAATCTTGAAAGTTGAAGCTTTAACAATTTTTTTAAAATCTTAGATCAATT
This sequence comes from Solanum appendiculatum, assembly GCA_018342035.1. NCBI lineage: Eukaryota > Viridiplantae > Streptophyta > Magnoliopsida > Solanales > Solanaceae > Solanum > Solanum appendiculatum. The sequence continues at coordinate 67,261 of JAGDQO010002538.1, read as the reverse complement.
GGTGGAAAAAATTTGGCTCCAAAAATAAACTCAAAAATTTAAATAGTCATCCAAATGCATTTTAATTTTTGAAATCTAGCATATTCATTATTTATTGAAAAGTTGACTTAAGAAAACATTAAATGAGGGTAGAATGGTAAAGTTATTTAATTTCTTAATGCAAGTGCAATCTAAAAAGGTGACATATAAATAGGAACGAGGGAGTAATAAACTATTTTGGTCATTTTCCCAATATATTCAATTCCAATATAAATATGTTTGTGCACTAATAAATTATTTCATTTAAAAATGCTTGTATGACATGGAAACAAGCAATCATTAATGGAAGAAGCCAAAATAAAGCTGGAAACCACTAAATACCCTCTTTTTTTTTTTTGTCTGAAAGAACTAGTAAACTTGATAGTTGATGTAGAAATATAATCAAACTCTTTTAATTAATGTTTTCTTATGTGATTATTCAGATCATACTATTCTAAAAATTGTTCATGTTGATGTACTTATATCCATGTGATATGATACCTTATTAGCATAGTTTTAAAATAGTAAAAGGTGACTTTTACTCTTTAATATTATAATTTAAGATTGTACATGTGGTCTAGCGATTAATAAAGTGAGTTTGATAAGATCCTTCTCTTTACATAGAAAATTAATGCTTTCTTTGCTCCTTTATATGGTTGTTTCCTTCTAACTTGTTAGAGTGAGTTATAGTCCCACATTGGTTGGTGAATGGGTCGGTGTTTTGCTTATGTGGACTTGGCAATTCTCTCTTCACGAGCTAGCTTTTGGGGTTGAGTTAGACCCAAGTTCCATATCTTTACATGGTATCGTCCCACATTGATTGGGGAATGGATTGATGGTTTTGCTTATATGGACTTGGCAATCCTTCCTTGAGAAGTTTTAACCTTTCACTTTGGTAATGATGTTGCTCCAAATTGCTGTAAAATATTGTTAATGGAAACTTATTGAGGGTACACATTATAAAACACACTTGGTATTTACTAAAGAGTATTCAAGATTTAATATTTTTGTTGTCAGTAGTGATAGAGAAATGTTACCTAACTCTTTCAATAATTGTTTTGTTGTATGATTAGTTAGTTGAGTAAATTATTTGTTGAGTTGTTATATGATAGTTGGAAACTCAGTTCATGTTCATCGTATTTCTTTTAATCTCTCCTTTTAGATATGTCTTCCGATGAATATCTGTCTTCAAAAAATCGTCTTTTCAAACGTCTGAGGGATCTTGACACTATTTTTAGTTACCACTATATGGAAACTGCGATAGATACAGTTAACTTCTTTGAACGTGAATTCAAATTCCTGGATATTTTTCTCGGCTTGCTGAGATTCATCACAGATGAACCTAACATGATAGATGTCACTCATAAAGTCCATGTCCTGTTTCAAAATGCTGCAACTGACTTGTCTGAATTCGACGGAGACAATTCCTTTGATCTTTATGCCTCTAAGATTAGAAAAGGGATTTGTTTGACTAAGAGGGAAATTAGAGACAAATACTCCTTTCCTAAAATATCACTGTCACTTCAATCAAACAAGGATGGTGTTGCTATTCCCAAATATGTAACGGAGTTCATCGATGCTGTGGTGGCAAGACTTTATGTTCTGGTGACGATTGATGAGGAAGGCTCACTTATTTATGTTCCAAAAACCATGTCCTCTATTTTGGAAGAATTGGACATGCTGCAGAATTTCCTCCGGTTTGTTTCATTGAGGTTCATCGAGCCTCAGAGCCAACATCATGTTGTTAGTCTCTTCAGTCATGTTTTAGCTGTGGTAGGCCATACATCAATGCTTGTCTGGTTGTATTTACCGGGGCGTGGCAGTAGGAATCAAGAGTGTTATTTGGCTCCAGGGGAAATTAATGTTCTGCTTTCTTATTTCTTGCGAATGATGATTAGGCCTATTCGACCATGCATCCGCAAGATCTATGTTGATGTCCTTCAAACATTGAAATCGACAATACAATCCGGATGTTATCCCAACATCCATATTGAGCATGCAGTTGAAAGTGAAGTAAGATTTGTTGCGACTATCATATACAATCTGGTCGAGCTACCACAAGATAGTAACTCCACTCAGAGAGTTGCTTTGGAGGATCATTTGCGAATCCTTCGAAAGATGATCAACTTCTTCCGACCCAATATCATCCATGGGCCAATACAAGAACTTGAATTCCTTCTTCGATGGGCCAATATCATCCGCACCAAATCTCAAGAACTTGCAACTAACCACCTTTCACCTAGTCCCTTGTCACTTATCAAACATTGGTCTGCTTCAGAACCTTCAGGTACTCAAACTGCACGACATTACATTTGACAATGCGGAATGGAAAGTGCATGATGGCGATTCCCTCAACTCAAATTCTTGAAACTAGACCTTTGTGACAGTCTTAGTGAATGGACTGTCTCTGATGATGCATTTCCTAACCTTAAACACTTGTTTCTGCGTTATTGCGAAAAGCTTAAAGAGATCCCTTCTTGTTTCCAAGACATCCCTTCTCTAAAGTCCATTGAGGTAGATCATTGCAACGAATCTGTTGCTAAGTCAGCCAGGGATATCAGGAAAACACAAGTTGAAGATTATCAGAATTCTGGCCTCGAGGTCTTTATTATCCGGAGAAGATGTCATTTCAGATTCAGGTATATGTCTCATTTTTTTAAAAAAACTGTCAATTAGATTTAGTATCTTGGACATAACAATTAGCTTTTGAGCTATAGACTTTATAGCTGATTTTCCTTTTTTCTCCTATAGGTGATGACTGATGATGATGACGAGCAGTAGACGGAAGAGGATGAACATTAGCCAGCGCAATTTGGAAGATCATGAACTCTTTAAGTTGGTGTATTTTATTTTTTTTGGTTAAACATTAATCCCTTCGATTCATTTAAGGTTTCTGAGGGGAACAGTTGAATTTTAGAGTTAAGTAAATTGCTCGTCGTGTTATGCTCCTTTATAGCTTCACCTTTGTGGATCAAAATAACATCCATTTATGTTTGAAGTCCACGAACGCGAAGTACCACTGCTTTCACAATTCTAGTAAGTACAAGTGAAGGTGTAGCTGCACCCTTTGTAGAAGCTTTTAGTTACTACTCCTACCTCAGCTTTAGTTTCCTCTGTTCATCATTTCTGATGAAACTCAGTGTTTTAAAGAAGCTTTTTTTACTGGAAAAACTCCACCCTCGTTCACATTGCCGGTCCCAAGCCTGGATAAAGGAGGAAGGTAGTCGAGGGTCAATCACAAACAATCTCTTTATCCTATAAAGGTAGGGGTAAGAATGTACATGAGTATATTTTACCCTCCACAGCCTCACTTATAGGATTACACTCCGTTTCTTGACTGGTCTAATGAAACTATTTTTATTTTTTTTGCTTTTGCACATGTATTTAGAGTTTAGACACATCTTATGGAAATTTAGCAAAATATATAGCACAAAAGAAGCTAAACTGAATCTTAGTTGGTTTTAGGGGCATGTAAAAACCTATGCTATTCGGATTCTAAAAAAGATCTATTTTGTATCTTGAAAAAAGATGAAAATATATATTGTATTTTGTATTGTAATTGTAATAAATAATAAAAGTGATGGTGTGGGACTAAGTTTTATTATGACCAAGTACATGATTATCTCATCTATATTCATTAGCCACGTTGAAGTTCAAAAAGAGGGATTTGGATAGAATTTGATTGATCTTTAAAATAAAATTAGATTTAATTAATGTAATATATTAAAAATAAAATTTGAATATCATAACACTTTGTTTGGATGGTTGTTACGTATTGTTTCATAATATATCGTATTGTATTGTATTGTATCACACTGTATTGTTTCAATGAATACAATGTTTGGATAAATTGTATCGTTCTTCGTCGTTACATAATGTCACACATCTATAATTTGAATGATAAACCTACAAGAAAAGTAGGGTACGGAGTAAAGCTACTATGAAAAGGTAGGATAAAAGATGAAATATGATTATTAAGTAATAAATAAAGACAAAATGAGAAGAAAATAATAAAGTAACGACACGATCACACCAGATCGGTCATTACATAAAATGAGTCTTTTCGTCGTTACCTAACGATAGATTTAGATGATACGATACAATAAAATTTAAATAACAATCAAAACAAATATTGTATTCAAACTAACAATACACTACAACGGGTAACAACCATCCAAACAAGGTGTTAGTTGTAATTTTTCTCATTCTATGAAAAAAAATTATATAGTTAGAATCTCGAAAAATGCAATAAGTCACGCCTAGATTAAGAAAATCAATAATTTTAGGAAAAAAAGTCAAAATTGCTCCTAAACTATACGAAATAGATCACTTATACCATCCGTTACATTTTAGGGTCAAAAATGCCCCCATCGTTATCTAAGAGACCACAATTACCCTTGAGACTTAACAACAGTGATGTGGCAAGCCACATGACACTAATTCCGCCACATCACTGTTGTTAAGTCTCAAGAGTAATTGTGGTCTCTTAGGATAACAACGGGGCATTTTTGACCCTAAAATGTAACGAAAGGTATAAGTGATCTATTTTGCATAGTTGAGGAGTAATTTTGACCATTTTCTTATAATTTTATTTACAATAACACGTCGAGAATACATAGAGAAAGAAGCTTGTTGACTTTAACAATTTCACAGCAGCTTTTGGTTAGTCTACTGCCTTCCATGAACTATCAAATTCTTCAATCTCTGCAACATGTTGAAGATGAATGGGGTTTAGATATGCCCGAGAGTTTAGAGGATGAAATCAAATTCCTTAAAAGAGAGTTTACCTTCCTTGATTTTTTTCTCAGCTTACGAAGCTTCATAGATTTATCGTACATGCCTGATGTCGTACACAACGTTCAAGCTCTGTTTCATGATGCTGCCATCGACTTTGGAAGGAGCCGCGAGATCGATCAGGTTGTTCGTGATTCCGATCAATTGCAAGTCAACATTCAGAAGACTAAGTTGGAAATCAGATCTAAATACTTATTTCCAAAAGTCAACAAGGATGGTATTGCTGTTAACCCCAAATTTATAATCGATTTCATTGATACTGTTGTAGTGAATCTGGGTGATTTATTGAAGGTTTATTGTTCTAGTTCACTACTTTTTGTTCGTGGACCTAACAAAGAGATCGGCGATGTTTTTAAGGAGTTGAAGTTATTGAGAAATTTTGTATGTTTTGTTTCGGACAGATTCATAGAGCTGAAAAGCCAACATATTGATTTCTTCATTCATGTTTTAGAGGTGGTCAGCCACGCTGCAATGGTTGCCTGGTTGTATCTCCCAAGCAATGGCAACGAAAATCAGGAAACGAATGGTTTGCTTTCTGATCATCTGAACATGAAGATTAAGCCCATTGACCCAAGCATCCGGAAGATTTATATTGATGTGCTACAAGCTCTACGATCAGAATGGCATCCGATTATTCCAATTGATCATGTAGCTGATTGTGTAGCTGGCTTTGTGGAGACTCTCCAACACAACTTGCAGGCACTAACGGTTAGTAATCCCAATACTCATCAAATACCAGCTCTGCAGGAGATGTTCAACCTCTTAATTGCCAATCTGTCCATACAAGATCTTGAATTTCACCTTCAAGATATCGATACTGTGATGGTTGATTCCGGAATTCTTGTTTACTCGTTATGTGAAGATGTGGTGTTAGGGGAAGTGACTATTGATTTACCAGTTACCATTGAGCGCATCAAGATATTGATCTACCAGATCATCCGGAAGGAATTCCAATCTAATTTGCCAAGGATTCATGGAATAGGCTATGTTGATTTCGTCTTAAGCAATTTGAAGGAGTTTCAAGACCGTTATCCAGATTCACTTGCTTTTATGAAGACTCAACTTCAAATAATTCAAACAGAACTAATGAGTGTGCAACCTTTTCTGAGGTTTGTTGCAGAACAAGAATACAATATTCACGACAAACTTGAGAATAGTGTGGCTCTACTGATTGGCAAAGCATATGAGGTAGAATATATCGTTGATGCTTGTGTGAGCAAAAGATTTCCTGACTGGTGTCTCATGCTTTGGCTCTTGGACATTAGCACAGAGGTTGCACAGATGCAACAAAAGAAAATGTTTGAGGTTGACTTAGTGTCACCTTATACCATTGCTACTGATACTTCCAGTAAGTTTTCAGAATTAGAAAACATACCAGGCATCAAAGAAGAAATTATAGGTTTTGAATATGAGATCGAAACATTGATATATCGACTAACAAGAGGACCGAGAGTGCTGGACATTATCTCCATTGTTGGTATGCCTGGAATTGGAAAGACAACTTTGGCCAACAGACTCTATTCTTATAATTTAGTTGTCTATCACTTTGATATTCGTGCATATTGTGATGTGTCTCCAGTATATTCGCAGAGGGGCCTATTATTGTCTCTTTTGGCGATGCTACATGTTTCTATTGATGAAACCTCTCTTCTTAGTAAAGAGACTGATGAATTAGGAGATATCCTTCGCAGAATTTTAGTATCCCAGAGATATCTTATCCTCCTTGATGACGTGTGGGATTGCAAGGTGTGGGATGATTTAAAACGTTACTTCCCTGATAACGATAATGGAAGTAGAATTCTTCTTACAACAAGAAATCATGATGTTGCCCACTATGTTAAATCAGGTTATAAACCTCATCATCTTCACTTTTTGACCTGTGAAGAAAGTTGGGAGCTACTAAAAATGAAAGTGTTTGGCAATGAAAGTTGCTCTCCCCTCCTTGAAAAAGTTGGGCAAGAAATATCAAGAAAGTGTGGAGGCCTGCGGTTGTCAATTGTTTTGGTGGCTGGTATTCTATCAAATATGGAGAAGACATATGAATGTTGGAGTGAAGTGGCTAAGCATTTAGGTATCAATATGTCAAGTGCCTTAAATGTCATTATAGAGCAAAGTTATCAACATTTGCCCTATCATTTAAAGTCCTGCTTTCTTTATTTTGGAACTTTTTTAGAGTTCAAAGAAATCAATGTTTCAAACTTAACATGGTTGTGGATTGGAGAAGGCTTTATTAAGGATCGTGAAGGTATCAGTTTGCAGGACAAAGCGAAAGGTTATTTGGAGAATCTTATAAGAAGAAACCTAGTGATGAATGCTAAAAGGAGTTCTGATGGTATGGTCAAAGCATGCCATGTTCATGATCTATTGCTTGATTTCTGCAAGAAAAAAGCAGAGGAAGAGCACTTTCTATCATGGATAAAATGGTAAGAGATTAATTAATTGTGCTTTATTTGTTCAATCAAGTATTCTAGTTGTACTTGAAAATGAATTTATGATATATTATACTAATTGATACATACACAGGGACCAAAACGACAAATCTTTGTCAGGTATATCCTCTCAGAAGAAGCTCGCTCAACGTCGTCTAGTCTTCATTGAAGAGGAGAATCTTGTAGAATGGAATTCATCTCGCTGTCTTGTTGACTCTGTACTTTTCAGAAGAGTAGATGTTTCTTGTCGCCAAGTCTTGCAAATTTTTTACTACTTCAAGTTTCTTAAAGTGTTGAATTTGGAGTCCACTGTTATCAATTCTTTCCCAACTGTGCTAGTTTACCTGAGGTATTTTGCTGCACAAACTGATCAGGATTCAATTACATCGCTTATAGCCGATCTTTGGAACCTTGAAACGTTGATACTCAAGCCAACAAAAGGAAAGTTGAAACTACCTGTTACAATTTGGAAGATGGTTAGATTGAGACATTTGTGCATCGATAACGCTTATTTCACTTTAAATGGTGCGGAAGGATTACTTGAGAAGCTGGAAGTTCTTTCCACTCCATGTTTTTCATGTGCAAAGGATGTGGAACTACTATTGCAAAAAGCACGAAATCTTCGGGAACTAAGATGCTCATTTGCGGATTTTAGACAAGAATATTTCCCTGAATTGGATTTCCTAACACGGCTTGAGACACTCGAGATTCATTTAGCGGCAAATTCAATGGTAGATGGTCCATACAACTTCCCACCAAGTCTTAGAAATTTGACACTATCCAACTTTTTCTTAGGCAGTTGTCATGAATCCAACATTTCAATGCTTCCCAACCTTTGCGTACTGAAACTGGTATCAATTTTCTTTGACAATGACAAGTGGGAAGTGAGAGATGGCGAGTTCTTGAAGCTCAAGGTCTTGAAGCTAGTAAAATGTGAATTTCTTGAAGAATGGAATGTCTCGAATGATGCCTTTCATGTGCTTGAACATTTGATTTTGCGTGAATGCCCATATCTTAAGGAGATCCCTTTTTGTTTAAGACACAAGGTTTTTCTAAAGTCTAACAAGGTAAAGTCATGCAGCGAATCTGTTGAGCGGTCAGTCACAGCTATCAAACTATACCCGAAGAAGAGTATCAAGGGTAGAATATTAAGTAAGCTACTGAGAAAATGCAATTAATTGTCACTCTCATTTACTCACCTTTAATTGCATTTTTGTTTATTAAAAAAAGTAATTTCCTTAAAATTCCTAATATTTCTTTTGTTTGGAGCTGTATTGTTAACTCCATGAATGGAGTTTGAGTGCTTAGTGTTCTATGAAGAGAAAAGAGAAAGTCGAAAGAGAGGGAGAAAGCATATTATTGAGCACAAGTGAGTATCACTGTTACATTGCATTCTTCTGTATCTGATGCATTCACTAAGCACATATATATGCACATTGAGATTCTAACCGACTAACAAACTTTCTAACTGAATATAGGTCCTAACTAACTTGCTAACTGAATAATGGAATGTGGACCTTACTAACTCATACCATATAGCTTGTAATCACCTACATTGATCAACACTCCCCCTCAAGCTTATGGTTGAAAGACATTCTTCATTCCAAGTTTATTCATTAGCACATTGTGTTGAACCTTTCTTAGACTTTTAGATAGTAAGTCATCCAGCTGGTCCTTAGTGTTTACATGTTCAGTTCTTATCATTCCTTGGCAGATCCTTTCTCTAACAAAGTGACAATCAATGTCAAAATGCTTTGTTCTTTCATGAAAGATGGGGTTAGCTGCAATCTGAATAGCTGCTTTGCTATCACATATCATGTTTACTGGCAAAGTCACCTTGATCCCTAGTTCGTTGTATAGTCCAATCAACCAAGTTATTTCAGCAGTACATGCAGTCAAGCTTCTAAAGTCAGCTTTTGCTGAATTCCTTGACACTGTCTCCTGCTTCTTTGATTTTCAAGAGATGAGTCCCCCTCCAAACGTTACCAAATATCCTGTAACTGACCCCCTGGTTTCCAAACATGCACCTCAGTCAGAGTCACAATAGGCTGTAAGTTTAGTAGTCATTTCTGCAGGCATCAACAAACCTAAACCAGGTGCTTCCTTGATGTATCTGACTACTCTTAGAGCTGCATTCATATGTGACTGTTTAGGACAATGCATGAATTGACTTAATACTTGTACTGAGAATGTAATATCAGGTCTTGTCATGGTAAGGTACAGAAGCCTTCCTACTAGTCTTTGATATTTTGCAGTATCAGCTAGAATGCTATCATCTTCAGCAACTCCATTGTTGAGGTGCTCATCTTATTGAACAGATGTGAGTTTTTGGTTCAACTCTAATGGTGTGCAGGCCAGTTTTGCTGCCCCTAGACCAAATTCAGATATCAACTCTAGTGCATATTTCCTTTGTGACATTAGTATTCCCTTGTTGGACCTGGAGAATTCAATGCCTAGAAAGAACTTTAGTTCTCCCATATCTTTCATTTTGAACTTCTTTTGAATATCTAGTCTAGTATCACATAGTAGTTGATGATTGTTGCCAGTGATCAACAAGTCATCTACATAGACTAATATTACTACATTATCACCACCAACTAGTTTTGTGAATAAAGAATAATCATAGTGACTTTGCTTGAACCCCATATCTACAATAGCTTCTGTCAGTTTCACATTCCATTGCCTTGGTGCATGCTTGAGTCCATATAAGGATTTGTGTAGTTTCCAGACCTTGTGAGTCTCCCCTGTCTGGCAAACCCACTAGGAATGCCCATGTACACCTCCCCCACTAAGTCACCATTGAGAAAGGCATTGTGGACTTCCATTTGATAGATATAGCAGCCTCTAGATGCAGCAAGTGCTACTATGGATCTAACTGTGACCATTTTGGCTACTGGACTGAATGTTCCCCATAGTCAAGACCTACTTTCTGATTGTACCCCTTAGCTACCACTTCCTGAAGACAAATATTTGATCTTGTAAATCCACCTTCAACCAATTGGCTTCTTGCATGGTGGTAGATCAACAATGCTCCATGTCATGTTGCTCTCTAAGGCATCAATTTCCAACTTCATTGCCTTGACCCAAGCTGGATCAGCGGCAGCTTCTGTGAAGGACACAGGCTCACACATGGCTGAGTAAGCATGTAACACTTGCTGATAGGCCTTAGATAGGTGTGAGTAAGTTAACTGGTCAGCTATTGGATATTTGTAGACATTCCCTTTGGGCTGAGTGAAAAAATCATGTAACCATATGGGTGGCTTACTAGCCCTGGTGGATCTCCTAGGTGCTTCACTTGTAATCACAGTGGCTGGAACAGGAGTATCAAGAATGGGGATAACAGGAACAACTGGACCCATAGTGCCTGCCTCAGATACTTCAGATGTGTGGGGAACATCAATATTGACAACACTTGAATTTTCACCATCTGGTGATATTAATTCAAGCACTGGAAATATAGGATTTGAGGACTTTTGAGCATGTTTAAAGGGGAATAAATGTTCCTGAAACACAACACTCCTGTTCACAAAAAAAAGAGTGAGTATGAAGATCATATAATACATAGCGCTTCTGTATGGATGAGTACCCCATGAATACTGCAGGAATTGCTTTGGGAGAGAACTTATCCAGTGCTCTAGGATGTGCAGCATAACCCAAACAACCAAACACCTTAAGATGTAACAAGGAAAGAGGATGCAAATATAGTTTCTCAAAAGGGGAAGTGAAACCAAGTGTCCTTGAGGAAAGCCTATTCAGGATATAAACAGCAATGGACACACACTCACCCCAGTACTTGAGTGGAATGGAAGCCTGAAACCTGAGAGACCTGACTATATTCGGGATGATTTTGTATTTCCTTTCAGTAACTCCATTTTGTTGTGGTGTGTATACACAAGTGCTCTGATGAACAACACTTAAGGTCACATAGCAATGATTGAAATTCATGTCTAAATAACTCACAACCATTGTATGTTCTCAAGGTTTTAACACTAGTGGAAAATACATTAGTCACCTGTTTAAGGAACTGTTTAAGTACTACTATAGTGTCAGCTTTAGAGTTAATTAAGAACACCCAGGTATATCTACTATAGTCATCCACAATTGTAACAAAAAACCTTTTTCTATCATAAGTGGGCACTCTGTATGGTCCCCATATATCATAATGTAAAAATTCAAACACTTTTGTGGACATAGTAGTGCTTAAAGAAAAAGGAAGTTTTGTGTGCTTAGCCAAATGACGCACTGTACGGTGAGAGTGGTCCTTACTCTTTAATGAACTAAGAGACTTATGCTTCTTTATTACATCAATAGGAGCACGTCCTAACCTCTTGTGCCATACATCAGCTGACTCACACAGAACAGGCAAAATAGTAGACCTATTAATAGAAGCAGTATTGTTTTCACTACTAGGACTCCTACTACTATTGACCAGTTTCCTTGGAGCTTGATTTGGTCCCCTTTTAAGTATGTAGAGTCCATGGTCCTCCTTACCAATCCCCTTCACCTGACCAGTGGAGAGATCCTGAAAAACACAAAAGTCAGGAAAGAAGGCTACCATGCAGTTGAGTTCCTTAGTGAGCTTGGAGACTGATACTAATTTGACCTTAAAGTCAGGTAAGTACAAAACATTTGATATAGTTTGGTTTTCTAGGAGACATGTGTTACCAACATGAGATACTGCTACTGTATTACCATTAGGCAGGTGCACTTTATTTGAACTAGCAACAACTTCACTACTAATGACTAGAGTGTCAAGAGTAGAGTTAATGTGATGGGTAGCACCAGTATCTACTATCCATTCACATGGATCATAAGAACACATGAGAGCTGAGAAATTGCCTGCATCTATGGAAGCCACTTTGGCAGGTGATTCCACAGCATTGTCAGGTCCAGTCTTCGATAGCAACTGAAGAATTTGTTGATACTGGTCCTGAGTAAAAAGAGCACCAGCTGGAGGGACAGGAGTAACACTGATCTTGGGCCCATGAGGAGAGCATAGGCTTTGTTCAATGTAGGAACAAGACTCATCATAAGAATTTGACTCCTAGGAGGGGAATAGGATTCATTAAGACCCATGAGAAATTGTAGTAACCTCTGGTATTCACAATGTTCACCAAACTTCCTTGATTCAAGACAAGGACATGAAGGACATGGCATGATAGCATCATACTCATCCTAGAGATCTCTCAATTTGGAAAAGTAATCAGCAATAGACATTGTTCCTTGGATAAGTGTGTGGATTTCTCTGTGAAGATGAGATACTCTAGATCCATTAACAATATCAAATCTCTCCCTTAGATCTAGCCACATCTTTCGTGCATCAGAAGCATACACAACTAAACTCAGAAGTCCAGGTCTAACAACATTCATAATCCAAGATAAAACTACAGCATTACATTTCTCCCACTAGTCATGTAACACAGGTTCAAACATGGATTTTGGAAATCTACCATCAACAAATCCTAACTTGTTGTGACCTATAAGGAAAATCCTAAAGGACCCTACTCCATAGAGCATAGTTCTCAGATCCAGTTAACTGGAGGGAGATTAAGGAGCTACCTGGAGTGTCTGTATGTTGCCGGAAGATAGGATGATTTTGATCGATCACTGGAAATGTTGCCATTGGAGGAGCACTATTGCTAGCACCTTCAGTAGATGTTTCAATTGCCATTTGCAGGGAGTAGAATTGAATGGAGGTTGAGTGCTTAATGTTCTATGAAGAGAAAAGAGAGAGTAGAAAGAGAGGGAGAAAACATATTATGGAGCACAAGTGAGAATCATTGTTACATTGCATTATTGTGTATCTGATGCATTCGCTAAGCACATATATATATATACATTGAGATTCTAACCGACTAACAAACTTTCTAACTGAATACAGGTCCTAACTAACTTGCTAACTGAATACTGGAATGTGGACCTTACTAACTCATACCATATAGCTTGTAATCACCTACATTGATCAACATGTATAATTCCTATTTTTGGTCAAATATCTTGAAATAATAGTAAATAAAAAAACTACGCATAGATTTTGGGGATAAGACACAAGTATCACCCTGAACTATCTCTAGAAATCTAGCGATACACCTAATTTTAACTAGGTTCTTATTATACCTGAACTCACTTATTTTGTATTTTTGTGCTCTTTTTATAATGACGTGGAGCCAAAATCCAATTCAATTAGTTGTGATGATATACACACATCGCCACGACTTTAGATATTTTCTTTAAAAATAAAAATCTTCTTATTTTTCTTGTCTTGTATTTAAAATAAGTTAATACATGTAATTTTTTTGGCTTGTATTTAAAATCTTCTCAAATACACATAACTTTTTAAATTTTAATTTACCTTGTATTTAGAATATTCTCATACACAACATAATTTTTTTTACTATCATTAGTTGTTGTTTTTTTCTTTTCTTCTATTGATTTTGTTTATGAAAAATTACATAAACATTTTTTTTCAGATCCTACTTTACAATACATATTCTACTATTATTAATGGAAAAATTACGCGACTAAGCAAACATATACTACTTAATTATTTAACATAGTTATAGTTTGAATAATTTACTACTCGTCACTAACTTTTAACCATATTTACGTGGGCCACGTTCGTTTTTGTATAATTCCGTTTCCACATTATACAAAGTTATACTTTCTCTCTCTCCATAATCTTTTTACTTATTTTTCTCCTTAATTCACTCAAGAACAATCAGATTTTAAAATTTTAAAAATTTCTTCTTTCTCTCTCAAATCGTGAAGCCAAGATTTCAGGGCAATTTCTGGTTGTTTCAATTTTTTATTTTTATTTTTATTTTTCTTATTGCGGTTTCGATCTTTTTGTATTTGTATATCACATTGATTTCTTTTGGTTTTTCAGTTTTCTCCTTAGGTACAATCAAAATCACGGATGAACAAACTTCTTCCTTGAAATTTCGTCGAGTTATACAAACACATCCAAAAAAATTGAACGATTTTTCCATCTTTTTCTTTGGGTCTAACTCAAGATTTTCAAAATATTGCAGGATATCTTTTTAAATCTCAAATTAATCAACAAGAAAGTAGATCAAAGAACTCGTCGGGCTACATGACGGGGCAACTTGCATATGATAAGAAGGAAAATAAGATGAATCAGATGATTTCTCATTTAATAAAAAAAATCTAAGGTAAACGAAATTGCATCTACAAGCAATAAATCGAAATCATTCGAAGATGAAGATGCCCAATCTGATTCATTGGACCAACAAGATGGGGAAGGAATTGAGGTAGATTGTATAAATTAATTTGTATATTTTGTTAAAGTTGTTCTTGTTATTTTTGTATAATAGTACATATATTTTTATTTACACCAAGTTTTTCAGATTTTTAGTTGTAAATATACAATAGATTCATGTGTTTTATCAATTAATTTTCTTGTTTAGATGTTTTACGATTTGTTGAGATATTTTGTTTGTATAAATTATGAAAAAATTCTATTTGTATAATTTTCAAAATTGTACATGTTCTGAAAAGAAATAATCTGGTTTTCAAAATCGATTCAACTTTAAGAGAAATATTAATTTTTAAAGGAGTCGTCACTTAATTTTTTAAAAGAAATTAAGAAAACTTAACTTAAAAACTTTAAACAGAATTAAGCCTAAACATTTAGAGACAAAGGGATTCAGGGTTCCTAGTTATACTTCAAGAAGGGTTTAAAGGCATTTAAAACGTCTGCTAACATGCGGTTATCCAACGACTTGAAAATTTTTATTTGACTAACTTTGAGGAAAAACACTTAAAAGTAAATAAAGACATTTTAAAGTCACTTGAAAGAAAATTAACTTGGAATATTTGACATAATTTTAGAAGGAAAGCAAACTTTGTCAAAAATGACTAATGTAAAGAAAGATAATTAAATAAAATCATCATAACCAAAAACGGTTCATGTATAAGGGATTTAATTAAGTTAAGCCAAAGTTAGAGTTAGTCAAGACAAATGACAATCAAATAATCACAATAATAAAAGAAATAATGAAAGAAATAAGAGGAATTGACACATATATACAACTCTTAGATTAAATTGGCATGTTTTAGCCAAATAAAATATTTAGCAACTAAAAGCCTAAAAAGAATTGGCATATAATAGTTCCTACGTCTATTCTGCATAAAAATATGAAAGAAAATTCCTATTCACACCCATCTCTCTCTCTTCAAATTATTTTTATTTAAAATATTAAAAATATTTGTTACCATCTCTCTCTTCTAACTTCCAACCATAAATTATTTTTATTTAAAATATTTAAAATATGTGTTACCATCCCTCTCTTCTACTTCCGACCATAAATTATTTTTATTTAAAATATTAAAAATATTTGTTACCATCTCTCTCTTCTAACTTCCAACCATTTCTCCTTAAAACTGATAAAAGATTTATTTAGAATTATAAATCTCCTAAAATTAGCAAAAATATTTAATTATGACTATTCTTCTTTCAAAGAATGTTTTTACGACTAGAAGTTATGATGAGAATCTCAATCCATATTTATATTGAATATAAACTATAATATACATCTATTTAGTGTATAAATAACTATAGATTTGTTTGTGTATTTAGTTAAATATATTTGATCAAATATATGTTTGCACTATAATGTATACACAATTTATTTTCATATTTTGTTTGTGTATCCACTCGCATAATCTAAACTTAGTATTAGGCGTCCAAGATATATTTATATATACATCTAGTATGTGGTGAACGTTGAAATCTACTGCAAATAAGTATGTATTCAATTGAATACATACGATTAAGTTTATATTTAATTAAGTATACATTCGCGCCATAATGTATACCTTACTTACATTTTGTTTGTATACATTATTAGCATACATAAGTATAATTTGTAGATATTGATGTGTATAGATATATTACCTTTTATAAAATATTTTAATAAATAAAATTAGGTTTGTATACATACTTTCAACTGCATATATATAATATCAACTCCGTATACATTCAGTTTAAAGACGTATACATTAGACTTTTATGAAATTCTGCCTCAATATATACAAATCCATGTTTCAAAAATGATCATTTTGACACTTTCAAAAATTTATGTATCACGTCTAAGTTTAGGTATCGAGATGTGTATGATCAAAACTAAAGCGCTTTTCAAAATCAAGTTAGAGTGTTTGTTTATATATTATCTTTTTAAAAATATATACAATAATTCAACTCATTTCTAGCCACTGATTTAGATGTTAAAATAGGGGGATTTATTGTCTCATTCAAAATGCCAAAGTCAAATTAACAGTGGGAAACTGAAGACTCATAGGATGTTTGGATTGATTTAAAAGTTGGTCAAACCTACTTTAAGTCAATTTTTGACTTCTGAAAGTTTTTGACAAATATAAAAATAACTTAAAATAAGTCAAAAATGGCTTATAATAAGTTAGGAAGTGTTTCACAAAGTTAAAAATAATTTAAAATAAGTTTAAAATGACTTTAAAAAGTCAAAAACCAAAAGTAGACCTCTCTCTACTTTTTATTTTTTTTTACTTAAAAGTCGTTTAAGTTTGACTTTTTATTTTTTGACTTAAAAGCTATTTTTTATTAAGCCAATCCAAACGAGCTCTTAGTCCTTGAATCCAGAAAAATGGATAGTGCGTCCATCTTTGAGTAAGCAATTAACACTACTTGTAATAGAGGTGGAACCAGGATTAAGAGTTTGAGAGTTCTAAATTTTAGGACGGAAGAGAAAAATATTGCAAAACATACTTCTTTTTTAATTTTTTTTTTAAAAAAGAGAAGTTTTTGTTGATAGTAGGTTTCAAACCCACAAAACTAGTGTGAGAGCATTTTCACGGCTCCTTCCTTACCATTGAGTCGTCAATCAATTTTGTTAGGGGTTCACAAGTTAGTATGCATATATATTTAATTAATTTTCTAATACAAATACATGATCTACAGAAAAGCTATTGGGTTCATCCGAATCCACGAACCCCTACTTAGCTCTACTCCAGCTTGTGAATGGTGAGAAAGAGGGTAGAGTGATGTTTCTAGACAAAGATCATCTCCTTGAAGCTCTGCAGCAGATTGCAGTTTCGATGGGATTCAGACATCCTTAAATAAGCTTTTAAATATACTTCGGAAAAAAAATTCATGGCGACAGTCAAATCCAAAACATGTTTTAGATATGGTAGGCATTAACACATTATTGAAACCATAATAATCATATAATTCATAATTATTGATGCTTTTAATATCAACCTAAGAGTGTCACACATTATAACTATTAAAGTAACTATTGACATCACTTCTCCGTACTCAAAGTAAACTATATATGTCAAAATCGTATGTAGAAAAAAAAAATTATGATTATGTCAATTAACTATTTCCACAATTTTTTAAGAAATTCAAGTAGAAATAATTTTAAATACAATATTGTTTGACATAATTTATTAAGATTAAAAGGTTACTATTGCTAAAATAACTTTTATTGCAAGGCAAAAACTTATGATCAATTCCAAATTTTATCATAGAAAAAAACTATGGTTATATCATTAACTATTGCCATAAATTTTTAGAACTTGAAGCAAAAATATTTATTTAGAAACAAAATTTTTTTATTTCAAATAATTTATTGTTGCTAAAGTTATTATTTCTATAATAATTTTAATTATGTTTGAAACATGCCAAATCATACTTATATGAAGGCATCCTTTTATTCAAAAATGGCCCGAAGTAAATCCTACTTTTCAAGCAATCAAAAATTCACATCCTTAATTTTTTTCACGCCACATTCCTCTTCGTATATCTTTTTAAATATATATATATTTATATGGAATCGAGCTAGTATTTTTGATGATTAATTAATTCTTATTTATTTTATCTTTTATATTCATAATTTGGAAGAAAAAAAATATGGTAAGTTTGGGTAAATTGAAAAAAGGGATAGCGAAATTAAAGAATATTTGGTAAATTACTTTAAATTAATGAACCTTCACGCAATCATAAAATAAATAATTTTCTTTTTTTAAGTTTCATTTTATTAAGGTAATTAAACTTGACCAATTTGAGTGCTTAAGATATAATTATTATTTTCATATTTTTTTTTTTAAAAAGGAGACAGCAAAAGAAATATGTAAGAAGAGAAGAAGTAAACTGGCAAAGAAAAAAAATGAAGAACAAAAAATTGAAAAATTGATATGTGGGATCCAAAGAATCCATTTTGTCAAAATAATAAATGCACGATTCAGTAACTTTGTTTTGGAAAGAAAAAGGTTATTATAGTTTTTTTCATCTTTCTGGCCAAATTTGGGCCACTTTTTTATGGCAAATTAGCAACTCTCTTTTGGTCAATTATTTAATGCATTATTACTGCTTTAAAATTGGTCAATTAGTCCAATAATGCAAAAGATTATAGTAATGACTATCTCAACGTCTTCATCCAGTACACTACTGAAAAGGTTCGAGTTTTAGTTATAGTGAGAGCTTACTACATCGAATTTTCCTTTTCTCGAAATAGTAGTAGTACTATAAATTTGAAATTAGTATGACCACTTATAAAAAAATATCTATGGAAATAAAAAATGATTTTTTCTTTTTCGTAGTTTTATAAAACTGTAGAAAATAGCTCTCAAGCAAAATATATACACCAGAACAGCGAAAGGCCACATAACATTGTCTACATAATTTCTTCATGTAAGATGTGTATCTTCATTAGAGCTATTAACTAATTGGAGTCCTTTTTGTCTCCTTGGAGGATTAGAGAAGAAGTATTATTCACAAAAATTTAAATGCATGAAATTCTTTTAGTTTCTTTTTGTTTCATTTACCTCCACGAGGTAGGTTAAGCCGTTAAGGTTTGCATACATCCTATTCTCTTTTAACTTTATTTGTGGGATTACACTGATTATATTGTTGTTATAGCAATAGTAGTTCAATTCAATGGTTTTGGGGTGCTAAAGTTGGTTTATGGATTATTATCATTTCATATTTTTATCTTGGTTTATCGTGATGTTGCTTATTCAATCATTTGTGTTTTATTTACTAGCATTTTACTTTCTCTGTGTCAATTTATGTGACGTAGTTCGAATTTCAAGAGTCAAGCCGCTCAAGTTTGACCATAAATTTGGCAATGGAATATTCAAGTTTCTTGAAATGACATTTATATATTTGGAAACTGAGAAAAATATGACTGCAAGAGGGGCGTCTTGAATGACATTTATATATTTGGAAACTAAGTAAAACATGACTGCAAAAGGGGCGTCTTGAATGACATTTATATATTTTTACTTCTACCCATAATATTAAATAACTGCATAAAATAGTAGTAGTCAAATTTAAAGTTTCAAAACATTATTAATAATGCTAGTTTAGTAAAATACACCTGTAATTAATTTTTTTTTAAGGAGCGTCATATCAGGAGGGGGTCAAGTAATATGAAACACATGGAGTAAGAGTGGAGAAAGACAAAAATATACACACGCTTAATGCATATTATATTGAAAATAACGGTCATAAAAATAATATTAATTTTGTGACAAATTCATAAAAATGTTATTCTCCGTATAATGTTAATGAACTTAAAGAAAAAATTATAAATACCTTGGTTAAAAAATAAATTATATATAATATAAAGAGGTATTACATATATGTGGTATAACAAGGATAAAATGGACAATGCATAGAATAAAGGGGGAGTTTGATGATTGTTCAAAGTTGAGAGGGGAATTTGATTTTTAAAGCAAA
This sequence comes from Solanum appendiculatum, assembly GCA_018342035.1. Classification (NCBI taxonomy): domain Eukaryota; kingdom Viridiplantae; phylum Streptophyta; class Magnoliopsida; order Solanales; family Solanaceae; genus Solanum; species Solanum appendiculatum. The sequence goes on along the minus strand of JAGDQO010002538.1, from coordinate 47,281 downwards.
GTTGAGGTGTGGAAATGATTTTCACCCATTACTTTTCACAACTTACACTATTGAGTTAGTTTTTGATATTTTAAAAAATACATAATACATAAACAAACATTCAAACTTGGTATTAATTTGCAAGTAAACACTATAACTTTGAGTATGCAATTTAGACGGTTCAATTCGTCTCCACACTATTAATGGAACACTCTAATTTACAAAATGATCATCTTGACACCTTCAAAATTTTATGTGTCACGTCTAAATTTAGGTGTTGAGATGTGAATGGTCAAAATTTAAGTGTTCTCCAAAACCTAGTTTTGTTTATGTATTATGTCTTTAAAAATATATATAATAATTCAACTCATTTCTAGCCACCGAGTTAAATTTTAAAATAAGGGATTTGTTCTCGTTCAAAATGCCAAAGTCAAATTATGGGAAAAGCTAAATGTCTTTTGGCATTCGGTAGCTAAAAACTGAAGACTCGGTCGTTGAATAGTGCTTCCTTCATTGAGTAAGCAATTATCATAACAATACTTGTGAGTTGTGCGAAAGAGGGCAGAGTGATGTTTCCAGACAAAGATCATCTCCTTGAAGTTCTGCAGCAGATTGCAGTTCAATGGGATTCAGACATGCCGGAAACTTCAAAGGAGCGAATCAAGTTCCTTAAAAGGGATTTCGAATTCCTGCATATTTTCCTCAGCTTCACAGATTTATCATACATGGCAGATGTCAAACACAAAGTTCAAGCTCTGTTTCAAGATGCTGTCGTTGACCTCAAAAAAGTCAACAAGATCCATCACATTGATCGTGTTACCTCTCGGATACAAGAAAAGATTCAGATCACTAAGTTGGAAATCAGAGATATCCATTTAGTATTATCCAATAAAGACGGTATCGATACTCCTGAATTTGTAATTGAATTCATTGATACTGTCATTCAGAATCTGGATGATTTTGTTGAAATGGGAGATGTGTTTAAGGAGTTGAAGTTATTGAGGAATTTTGTTTGCTTTGTTTCGGGCAGATCCATGGAGCCGAAAAGCCTACATGCTTTCTTGACTCATGTTTTACTTGTGGTTGGTCGCGCAGCAATGATTGTCTGGTTGCATTTTCCAAGCAATGACAGCGAAATTCAAGAAATGAATTGTTTGCTGTCTGATCTTGTGCAGATGAAGATTAAACCCATTCAGCCAGGCGTCCGTAAGATCTATATTGATGTCCTGCAAGCTGTAACACATCCAATTATCCAAATTGAGAATGCAGCTGATTGTATAGTTGGCTTTATGGAGACTCTCCAACACAACTTGAAAGAGCTACAAACTATTAGTCAGATTGTTGGTTTGACAGATCAAATAGTAATCCTTCAGGAGATGCTTGACCTCTTATTTGACAATCTCAGATGTCTGTCTGTACAAGTTTTCGAATTTCACCTTCAAGATATTGACACTGTGGTGGTTGATTCTGGACTTCTTGTTTTTTCGTTATATAAAGATGTGGCATTGGAGGAAGTGACTTCTAAATTGCAAGATACCATTCAACGCATCAAGCGATTGATCTTCCACATCATCAGAAAGGAGTTCCAATCTAGTTTGCCAAGGATTCATGGAATAGGCTATGTTGATTTCCTCTTAAGCAACCTGAAGAAGTTCAAGGACCTTTATTCCACTTCTCTTTCTAATTTCACGAATGAACTTCAAATGATTCAAACACAACTGGAGAGCTTGCAACCTTTTCTCAGATCTGTTGCATTAGAGAGACACAACAAATACGACAAGCTTCAGCATTCTGTGGCACTAGTGATTGGCAAAGCATATGAGGTTGAATATATCGTTGATTGCTGTGTAAGCAATAAAGTTCCCGAGTGGTGTATCATGCGTTGGCTCTGGGAACTCATTAAGGAGATTAGAGCAGGGGTAGCAAAGATCCAAAGTCTTGAGTTTGACTCAGCATCACATGGTACCTTCGATACTTACACTTCTCATATTCGAACGATTGATGATGAAATTGTAGGCTTTGAGGATGAAATTGGAACACTAAGACGCCAACTAACAGAAGGATCCAAAAAGCTAGATATTATCTCAATTTTTGGCATGCCTGGAGCAGGAAAGACAGCCTTGGCCTACAGACTCTATTTTGATGAATCAGTTGTCTCTCATTTTGATGTCCGTGCACGATGTTCTGTGTCTTCAGTAAATTCACGGAGGAAAAGCTTACTGTCTATTCTGGAGATGCTACATGTTTCTATTGATGAGAGCTCTCTTCTTAGTAAAAAGACTAATGAGTTAGCAGCGATGCTTCGCCAATTTTTACAAACCGGAAGATATCTCATTCTCCTTGATGACGTACCAAATGCTGGATCGTGGGATGATTTAGAACCTTGCTTCTATGATGCCAATAATGGAAGTAGAATTCTTCTAACAACGCGACACTCTAATGTTGCCGACTGTGCTAGATCAATTAGTGAACCCCTATATCTTCGCATGCTTAATGATGGTGAAAGTTGGACATTACTAAAAAAGAAAGTATTTGGTGAAGGAATCTGCTCCCCTGTCCTTGAAAAAGTTGGGCCAAAGATAGTTCGAAAGTGTGAAGGGTTGCCTCTTTCAATTGTTTATGTGGCCTCTATACTCGCTGGGAAGGAGAGGACGGAAAAATGTTGGAAGCAAGTGGCCAGGAGTTTAGGTACTGAAATTCGCTGTTACCCGGAGAACATTATAGAACAAAGTTATCAGAACTTGCCGTATCATTTAAAGTCCTGCTTTCTTTACTTTGGAATGTTTTCAGATCACGAAGAAATTAACATTTCAAAGTTAACATTGTTGTGGATTGGAGAATGCTTTGTAAAATGTGATGAAAACAAGAGTTTGGAAGACATAGCAGAAGGTTATTTGAAGAATCTCGTTGAAAGTAATCTGGTGATGCAAGCTAAGAGGAGTTGTGGTGGTAAGGTCAAAGTATGTCGCATTCATGATGTCTTGTTTCATTTCTGCAAGGCAAGAGCGCATACGGAGAATCTTATACAAAGGATACAGAGGTAATAGACCAATTAAATGGTACTTTGTTTGTTCAATCAATAAAGTATTGAAATGATTTTTGAAAATTAATCTTACTATTGTACTGTTTTCCTTATATTAGGTCCGAAGGAAACGTTACCTCTCCCAAGCAGCTTGGTCAACGTCGACTGGCATTCTATGCTGAAGTTGATGATCTAGTAGAATGGAGTTCATCTTGCTCACTTGTTAGCTCTTTGTTGTTCAGGAAAGCTAACACAAATGAATCCTCTTCAATTGCTAAAGCCTCCGACATGTTTCATGATTTTCGGTTTCTAAAAGTATTGGATTTGGAGTTCACTGTGATTGATTCTTTCCCAACTAACATGGTCTACCTGAGATATTTTGCTGCACAAACTTCTCACGAGTCAATTACATCATCCATACACATGTTGTGGAACCTTGAAACTTTGATTGTCAATGGAATGGGAGGATATGTGTCAGTACCATCTACAATTTGGAGGATGGTTAAATTGAGACATCTGCACATTTCCCCCTTCTTCACTTCAGAGGAATTGCTTGAGGACTCATCAGAACTTAATGATCTGGTAACTTTTTCTACTCCATACTTTTCTTGTGTAGAGGATGCGATATTGATATTGGGAAAAACACCTAATATTCGGGAATTGAGATGCAAATTTAAGGGTTTGAGCAGTGGTCAATTTCCTATGTTGGATTTTCCAACACAGCTTGAGGTGCTAGACATTTTTGGTGATCAACCTGTAGAATCCCTACCATATCTTGTACGCATCTCCGTGTCGAATCTCAAAAAATTGAAAGTATCCTACTTTATACTGGGCTCTCAACACTTATCAAACATTTCTCAGCTTCGGAACCTTCAAGAACTCGAACTGAATTTTGTTGAATTTGAGGATGAAGAATGGGAAGTGAGGAATGACGAGTTCGTTGAACTCAAAGTTTTGAGAATAGTAAACTGCTCCAGTCTTAAAGAATGGACTGTCTACGATGATGAATTTCCTAAGCTTGAACACATGGTTCTGCGTTGTTGCCAATTACTTGTGGAAATCCCTCCTTGGTTCGCAGAAATTCATTCTCTAAAGTACATCGAGGTAGATAATTGCAATGGATCTGTTGTTGAGTCAGCCAAGTTTATCCAAAGAACAAAAGATGAAGAGTATGATGTTGATTTAGAGCTCATCATCAAGAATCATAATTCAGGTACACTATTAAGAAAATACTACATTTAGTCTCATTCTTAAACTATGTTCAATGCATTTTCATAGCTATAAAAGTTGCTAAATTTTGTTCAATGCATTTTCATTCCTATAAAAAGTTGCCTCTTACTAACGTCTAACTATTACTTTTGTTTGACACCTTGTTTAAAGATTTTCATTTATCAACGATAAAAGTTCTTAAAATAGAGGGGACCTTAGAGTAACTGATAAAGTTGTTGTCATGTGATTAGGAGGTCACAGGTTCTAGCGTGGAAACAATATCTTGCTGAAATGGGCTGCCTGTTTTTAAAAAAATAATATTGAAATAGAAGTACCATCAAATAAAATAGAAGATTACTTGTAGCAATGAAAGGTGGATAAACTACTCATCAAAGCCTAGTCCTTACCAATATAAACAATTAACTAGGAAATTCCTTCCTGCTATATATTCTTTGGTTAAGGCAAAGCAAGAATATGGTTGGTTGTAATGACTACATCCACAAATTGTTGGTTTTGCGGATGATTTTACAAGGTTACTGTAAGCTGGGGACATGAGGTTCTATCTAGTATTTTGGACACAACAATTAACTTTGGTTAACCAGATGCGCCGATCAGTCTCCATCAGGTGGCTCCACGGTTTGAAGCGTGCACCGTACATGCTAGGCATTGAGAGAGTTTGGGTATTTGCTGTTCACTCATATAGGGGTGCTTTTATGATTTTTCTGTAAGTTATTACATTTTGATTCTTCAGGTGAATGAAATCACTCATTCCCCTTGTGTTCTTTTATGAACTAACTAAATTATGATATGTTATTGAGCTGAAATTCTGTTCCTTCGAGCATACCTTTATCAAAGCTTTTTCCCCGACCAATCGCTAGTTTATATTCTCAACCTGGAAAACCATTCCTCTTGTTCATCTTACACATTAATCATGCATGTGTTAGTTATAATTGCATTAAAGAAGCTATACTGAATTGTAGTGACCTAAGTAATAATGAGTTTAAACTGATGAGAAGGTCAAATGTTTTGTAGGATCTGATCCGTTATGAATTCTTCGTTTGTTAGAGGGATTTGGATCAAAAGTTTTTCTTACTGGTGCTGATGTGATATATGTGTTCAATTCCTTTGTAACAAATCCCTTGAGCATATGCTGACTCTTCGACATCAGCTCAGAATCTGTAGAGGAGCTTTGATAGTTATATAACTGCAGCTTTTTCTTCAATTTCGCCTCGTACCACCTATATGTGTTGATTCTGGTATTTGCAAAGCATACAAAGAGTATGTGTGTTGGATATATAAAATCACTAAATTCTAAAATGAAATGTTGATCGAAGAAAATAGCCTGAAATGTTGACCGACTTTTATGTGTGAAATCCGCGAACACAAAGTACCACTGCTTTCACACTTCTAGTAAGTACAAGTGAAGGTGTAGGTGAACCCATTGTAGAAGCTTTTAGTTACTACTTACTACTTCTACCTGAGCTTTAGTTTTCTCTGTTCATCATTTCTGATGACGAAACTCAGTGTTTTCAAGAAGCTTTTTTTACTGGAAAAATTCCACCTGTGTGAGCTCATTCACATAGACAGTCCAAGCCCAGATAAAGGAGGAGGGTTGTCGAGGGTCAATTGGAAACAGTGTCGTTATCCCATAAAGGTAGGGGTAAGATTGTGTGCATCACTACATCTTACCCTCCACAGGTCCCACTTTTGGGATTACACTCGGTTTTTTGTTCTTGTTGTTTTTAGTGGAAAGGATGGGGATCAACTACTTTGTTGTACCTTTATTGACTGGTCTAATGAAACAATCTGTTTATTTTTTTTGCATCTTTTACACATATATTTAGAATTTAGCAAAATATATAGCACAAAAGAAGCTTAACTGAATCATGGCAGGGTTTTAGGGGCATGTAAAAAACTATGTTGCTCGGACTTTTCAAAGATATTGCCCTACTCGTGTCGAATTCTCCAAAAGTGCACTGCTTCTGGAGGATCTGACACGCAACCGGTGACATTTTTATGGCTCTGGCCAATACTAAGTTGAACATCAGTTTTGTAGATATTTATAGTAACTAGTAAACATCATAGTTTATCACTTTTTTTCATAATATTCTAATCAATTTTCTTGTCAAAACTGTATATTTTCCTTGTGGAAAATCTTCAAGTTAATCAGATTTGTTACTAAACTTACATCTATGTTGATTGCAGAAATTAAATATCTTTTCTGACCAGAGATCTTACTTCTTTATTGATGTACCCCTTCGATGATACAACTTGCTGAGTTTTTGTCTTTGATCAGATTACTTTTCTTTATCACAAATCCCAAGATGTAATTTTTTTACAAATATGTCCAAGCATTCCAAGTTAGAATCAATAATTTGGCAAGATGAGTATGGGAATGATGGCACAGGGTCTGGTTTAGTGTCTTTGCCAGTGTACTGGTCGGTTTGCTACCTTTACTCGTAGCTTTAAAATGCATACACAAAAAGAAGTAAGTGTGTTTTGGTTGCCATAAATACTCGATTGATGTGGGTGACACACAATTAATCTCCAATTTAACCCATGAATGGTGATGGTCATGTGGAACTTAGTTCACAAGAGAGGATTGTTGGGTATATGTGAACAAAGTGTCACATGAAAAGTAGATGTGAAAAAAGAAGTTTCTTATAAGGTGTTGAATACTCTTAATGCTTAATGGTGTGAGGCCTTTTGGGGAAAATCGTATGGACTTTGTCCAAATTGAACAATATCACACCATGTTAAGAGTATTTTTGAGCTGGCTTAGCCACACAGGTCTATAGGTGAGAACTAGGGTGAGTAGGTATAAAAGGAGGTAGACCTAAATTCATACGAAAGAAAGTTGCCTCGAAAGACCTACGATCTTTTGAAATCTACACAAAACTAAAGAGAAAAACAGAAGATACATATATGTTATACAACTAGTTGGGATAAAGTTAAGTCATGTTGATGGCACTTACATTTATACAGCTTCCAGTTACCAAAGTTGATAACAGGGTTTGCTGAACCAACATCCATACTTTTGAGCATTCTAATACTTGACACTCTGACTCCTCCGTTTCAATTTGTTTATCTGGTTTTGACTTGACACGAAATTTAAGAAAGTGAAGAAGACTTATGAATCTTGTGGTCTTAAACTAAAAATATGTAAAAATGTACGAAAAATGTTCTTTAATCTTGTGGTCTTAAACATGTCACGTGGAAAGTTGAAACTAATGAATTGCCAAAAATGGAAAGTAAGACAACAAATTGAAACGGAGGAAGTATATGAATTGTAACAAACTGTTCTTTTTTAATGTGAAAGTACAAATCCTATTCTAAATTTCTTGTTAGGAGAAAACAAGAATCACATCTTTAATAAGGAAGTTTAGCAACAAATATCATACATCTTGTTGTGCAAAAACTAAGCAATAATGAATTCAAACTGATAAAAATATCAAAGTTTTAATGATAAACGAAAAAAATATTAAAGCAAATTGAAGAGATTTTAAAGAGACATTCATTGGTATTATACTATTGAAACTTCTCTTGTGTTCATGTTAACACACACCAGTGCTAGTAAGCCTTGAATGCTATTGAAAGAAAACTTCCCTCATAACTCTTTGTTTATATACAGAATGTCCTGTTAAGAAAACCTTCAAGACCTATTGTGGATTGGATCTGATCCTTTTCGTACTTTTCGTTTACTTGAGCCATTTGGATCAAATGTGTTACTTACTGGTGCTGATTTGAAGCCAGTGTTCAACTCCTCCTCTGTAACTAATCCTTTAAGCATACGCCTACTTGTCGATAACCTTAGCTCATTTTGTTGTTGTGAATGTGAAGAAACTACTAAGAGACCTATACAAATAAGAAGAAATACAAATGCTTTGTTACTAATGAAAACCATTTTTTTTCTGAGAAACAGGAAGAAAGTTCAAATATTTGGAGTCCTGTTTCTATGATCTATTATTGTGTGTATGTGTATATATATATATATTGGCTGATGTTGTTTTTTATTAAAAGGATTTTGGAGGGTCCCAGAATCTGTAGATGAGTTTTTAGATTCACCCAAATCATGAATATTGCAGCTAAAGTAGAAAACTAAGGCTGTTGTAAAAGAATCCAACTAGGATGAATAAAGGGTTCTTGGAACAACATCCTAGAGAAGCTAAGCATCTTTTTCACTTGTTATTTGTAGGACACATAGATAGACATCGAAACTCGTCTTCATTGTGTCTCGTGAACACCTGACGCTAACATGGCATGTGAATTTTCAAGGTGTCTAGATGATCCTTTTGTTAGTTGGAGTGTTCAACTGACACAATGGAGACGAATTGAGGTGTCTAGATGTATATCCTTAAAGTTGAACTGTTCAATTGTCAGTTGATGTCAAGTTAAGTTGTTTATCTATGTATCGTTACATCTGCATTCATCTTAGAATCAAGGACTAATGTTTGCCACCTGGACTTGCAGTCAGCTTGCCTCATCATCGTTATTACACGTCCAAGTGTATAGCTCAGTGATCACTAAAGTACGCTAAGAATCATGACATCTTAAGTTTAAATTCAAACAGAAGCAAAAATACTAGGTGACTTATTTCTTGCTTGAACAAATTACTCAATAATTGTGTTAATGAGAGATGGTACATGTAAACTGACTCATACGTCACGATTATCCATAAACATGTGAAACTTAATACTTGCTTAAAATGGCTATTGTTTGTTAATCAAACCTTACTTAGTTATTAAGGAAGAAAAATCTTTTTGGTACGCAGCCAAACTATAAGACTGGTAAAAGAGTAAGTAGTCATAAAGCAAAATGTGATTAAAAAAAAAAAGGAAGGATGTGTGGGGAATAGAACATCACTTCCTAAAAACAACTAAACATTATACTTTATGTTATTAAGAAATCTCACTTTAGAATTCCAAGCTCTTTTCCCAATGCAAAACTAAAAATACCAGTCTTCGTTTCTTGTGCCAAATCTGTTTCTTTATGCTTTTCTTTTTTTAGTCTTTATATTTTTAGATTAATTTTCTTCTATTCAGATAAACCTAATTCAAGTGTCACTTTCCCTTAAAATTTGAAATTGTTTTTGTTTTTCTCGTTAAACCAGGAAGACCAACTTTTTCTTTATATTGCTTTGATTTTATTGTATAAAATAAAGATAATGGTAAAATAAAGATAATGATTTTATTGTATAAAATAAAGATAATGGTAAAAAAACATGTTTAAACTAAATATTTTTTGCGAGTATCATATTTTAATTATCAGTTGTTATTTTTTTTTCTATTTAAACTATCATCATCTTTGTATTAGAATATACCTAGTTGAGTACATCATGATAGTTCAGGTAGAAAAATGGAACAATTGAAAGTTAGTGTAATCAGTTTTCAAGTGTGTTGTAATATATAAATAGTAATAATTCATATAGAAAATAATTACAATAACAATTGATAGTTGATATGAGAAACTCACAAAATAGTTGAGATTTGTTTTGACTATATAAAATATTAGTAAATCTCATCAAAGTTGGAACATTCTAAAGTACATGTTTTAATGCTCTATGAACTTGTGTTATGGAGAATGGATTGTGTTTCCAATGTATACAAAATTACAAATACAGCATGTTTTCACTTTCATTGGTGCTCTCTGCTTACTTCTACCTTTTGTCTTGTCATAGTAGATAAAGCTTTTTTTGTAGAATACCTCACCAAGTGTGATAGAATGTGATTGGAATATCTAACCTTTTTTCATAATTTTGTTGTTCGGATCAATTTGTATGCATCACAATTATTTTTATAAAGTATTTTCTATCTTTCACCCATCCAAGTATCACATAACTCTATCCAGCAAGGTTTGGAGTACATATGGGGAAAAATTACTTAGTATTTTTATCTTCGTTTTTTTATTATTTTCAGCCTATTTGATTGACCGCTAAGCCACATCCTTAAACAAGGTTAGTAATGAAGAACCTTTCTATTGGAAACAATTTACTTCGTTAATGCACCATTCAGCGTAACTTCAAAAGTCTTCTTCATATTTTTATAAACTTCGTGTACCATCAAACTAATATAAAGAGTAATAATAAAAGTAGGTTTATTTATGTGTTGGGAGGGACCTATTGATTTGCTTGTACTGCACATTTTCTAACTTAAGGTTGGCATACTTATTAGATATACTCTTGTCTTAAAGTTGAGAATCTTGAAGGGGCTTTCATGATTTCATCCTATGCCCTTAGGAACCTTTTACTAATTTGGACCAGAAGAAGATTGGATCCATATTCCAATCGTGATATAGTACCTTTCAATTAGTTGTCTTATTGAGAACTAAAATCAATGGCGAAATCAGGATTTTAACGAAGTACATCCAGCAAAAAGCCAAGAGAGACTCAATGTGTATCCATCTATTTAAATTTTTTATATATATACCCATTTCAAATATGTAGTGTCTGAAGTTAGACTTGACATAATCAAATTTCAGACACAATATCTGAAGTTATATATAATGAAGTTCATGCATTTTTGCCTGAAGTCTAGGCAAATAATGTTGAACTTCAATCATTTTTATTTGAATATTAGTCATATATGACTGGTCTAAAGTTCAGTAATTTTGTCTCACTTCAACTATTTTTGCTTGAACTTCAACGAATGAAACCCAGACATTATGTCTGAAGTAGACTTTGTCAAGATTAACGTCAGACACATTATGTCTAGGTGAAAAAAAAATTAAAAAAACAAACACTAACGGCGTCGAAATTGGATATCCATGTACTTTACCCCATCTAATTTGATTAATTTCAAATTTTGAATTCGTCTTTTTTTGTATGGTATTAGTGTAGACAAAAAAAATCCAACCAAAGAGAACAGAGTCCTTATCTACTAAGCAAGACAGGGACATAAAAATAGCAAATGATTTTTAAGACATAAATTAATGTTAGGAAACAACAAGCTTTAGATAATTAGTGGGCTCACAGACACTAATAATCTTTTGTTAAAGTTTAAAATTTGAATGACAAAGAGTGGGACACTGCAAAGAGAATGTTTACCAAAAAAATACAAGTGTTTAAAGAAGATGCTTTGCTCTACTTTAACATCATATTTGGGTGTATAAAAATTGATCCTATAACATGGACAACTTTTCTATATTCTCAAATCCTTAAAAATTACCACTCCTTTTTAACCCTCAAAAACCTTTAAAAGAAATGTAAGCCACAAGATTATTGAATTTGATAGTGATATTTCATATTACTTAAGTTTGTTAGGGAATTGTCTATGTTAAAAAAATTATTCTTCGTCCCATTTTAACTGTCGTTTTAGCTCTTTTCACACCTGTTAAGAAAAACCATAAATACAAAGTATAGTTTGCTAAGTTATTCTTGTTTGATAAAAATAGATTGATTTCATAGAGTATAGTTGAAAATAATTGTCAACTTTAGTGCTAACAAGGGTAGTATTAGACCAAAAGTTTTAACATATGGCAAAATTGATCAATTTCGAATAATACACAAGTAAATTTAACCCTTTTAGCCTGTTTTATAAGAAGAATTAAGTTCATATTACAACTAGACTTTTGCGGTTTCAAAAATCAGATAGTAATATATGTTGTAACATGTACACTGCCAATTCTTACGACCATGGTGTCCGGACCAGCTTTCCCGCACCTCTACTAATTCCTCAGATACCTCTGTCAATTCCTTTGTATTTAACTTATTAATGATATCCCTTAAAATGCTATTAATCACTTACACTTGATATAAATGATATACAAATAATAATAACAATAGGAAGAGAATAATAAGACAATTCTTCATGGGCACAAGAAAGGTTTAATGAAAAATGTCATACATATTAAATGATACGATTAATATACATCTTAGTGACGTTAATTTGTTGTAGTAAAAGATGAGAGATGGTGTTATTGTTCATAATACAGATAAACAAATCAAGCACAAGGCAGCATTTAGCTTCAAAATAAGAGATCAAGCACGATCGTCTTATTGTTTAAACGTTATCCACTGAAGCAGGCGCTGCTGGTGTTGCTGGTGCAGCTGATGCTATGGTAAACTGTACACCTCTCGGCTGTCCAGAGTGTAACACAACTGCAAATTGTGTTGCTGCCAATGCTGCAGCTTCCTGCTCAACCAAACCATGAATACGAGTTTTACATCAGTTATAGCTAAAGAAAGACGTGCATAGCACACTTTCTCGAAAACAATTCATTGATGCAGGACTATCAAAACTAACACCCACCTCTCTTTGCCTGCGCTGCTGCAAAATGCTGATGGCCCAGAGCATGACGTAGCAGGGTAAAAGAAAGCCAACTGCCCGAAGCAAGAAAAGCTGCAGAGATGAATCAATTAGATCCCCCGTTAAGAAGAAATCTTTTTTTATGAGATATATAAAGATGGCAACCATATATGTGCATAGCTAGCCAACTTACCGAAAAGTAAGCAGTTGGATCTTCATCGTCTCCATCCGTATCTGTCATTGGTAATGCATGGCGCAAGAGTAGAAGAGCCATCAACTGTCAATGAAAATTATCATTTAAGACTGGACAGTCATTAGATTGTGGTAGAATGGAGAAGGAATAGACTAAGTATACAAGATGGTCCATATTTTATTGAAAATAAACAAGCTATGGTCGGTCACGAATCCTGGACATCCAATAACCATAAAGGAGAGACCAGTCGAGATAGATCACCAGCAACTGAGACGGCCAATCTTATATAAAGCTAGAACAAGCTACTGCAATTTGCATTTTGATTGGTATCTCTTCACATTTCATTTTCAAAACCAATTAAAATGTGAAAAGTTGAACTTCGGAAATAAAAAAACATTTAAGCACAGTGGGAAAAGAAACATTTGTAGATTGTAATCACTTCTTGTCTAAAATTTCAGTTAGACAAACAAAACGCTGGATTGGACTAGTGTATTCTTTTAACTGAAATTCAACTAAGGAGCATTTACCCACTGCTTGAAGGTGAACCAAAAAGTGAATGAGGCAATGACACAAATGCTTGGTATATAAAGAGGCTCACAATGTTATCTTGGGAAACAAGTAGTACAAGGGCTTACAATTAAAGCAGCGGATCGGCAGAATGCCGCACCACTTGCATTTACAGAATTGTAATCATCATATTCAGCTTCCAGAAGTTGGCGTTCAGCCTCTGCAATTGCCAAGACGCGAGGATCATGTAAATTCAAAGGAGTACCAGAGATTTGCCATCCTCCACTGCACCAAAATATGAAGGCTTAAAATTAGTTTAAAAGCTGTAAGAGCGTGTAGTTTGCACCCTCAAAGCCTAGTGGTCAGTGAAGCGAGGGAGAACCATGAGGTCACTATAGTTCAAATATCAGCAGAGACAACAAAAAAACACTAGGTGATTTCTTTCATCTGCCCAAGCCTTGGTGGACAAAATTATCCTTGGGAGGTAAGCAGGCATTTAGTGGAATTAGTCAAGGTGCACGCAAGCTGGCCCGGGAACCACCGTCATAAAAAGAATGTAAAATGGTCAAACCTCATGACTAATTCCACACCGACTAGCTAAAATCACAACCAAAGAGGTCAAAACATTAATCATGGCTAGTTTGAATTGAAAAGGTTACAGAAAAAAAAGAGAATTTACAACCAAATTAGTGGTACATAAACAAATGAAAGATGAACCAACTTAAACTCACCCAATATCAATAATTGTCTCCTCAGCCACAGGTCGAGGAGGAACAGTGTAACCAGGCTGGTATTGCTGCATATTGCAATTGAAAATGAAACTTATTAGAAAAGAAATCATCTAATGAGCATCAAGATTAAAGGGAAGAATTTCAAATGTATCAAGCCCAGACTCTCGAGTTTCTCTGAAATCATCACGAGTCAAGCTATTTATTTTAGAGAAATATTGATTGCCAAAGCACTACGGAATAGGGCTGAGCAAGAGAGAGGGACAACTATAGGTGAATGCTCCAAGAGACAAATACATATCCAAACTTCATTGTCTTGAAAAAACAAACTAAGCTTGATAATACAGAATTAAGCAATTACAGGGCCAATATATATTGATTTTAAAGTAAGGATAGTTCAGTTTTAAACTAAAATAGTCAACTTGCATAATCATCATGAATCGAGAGGAATGGATACAAAGGATCTCATGGCAAGAAAATCCTTTCTTTTTATATCAAAAGTCACCTTTGTGGTAGGGGGGTTAGGCATTGACCCCTACCAGTTCATTCCTTCACAAAAGGGAAAAAAGATCCTTATAAATATATTTAACTTGCATGATTATTTTTAGGTTCAGTATTCACCACACCGGAAAGAAGGTGACAAAAGATATCTAACAATGCAACTTGAACAGAAGGATTGGTAGTGTAATTTCTCAAACTACTGGGAAGGGAAAGGTGAGTGCCACACTAACTTTTTAAAGTGGTGGTGCCCAAGCCATCTTGCACACAATTTGACTAATCCACATAATACTAACTACACCCACTAGTACAGATGGAAATAAATCACTTAGCTTTTTTTGTCTCTACTAGGATTTGAACTATGGTCTTAAATTGCAGTTTCTTTGACCGCTGGGTCATATCCTTGAGTGCTGCCACATCATTTCTGAACTAGGGGTACTAGTAATTTATCCTTGTCCTTTCACACTAATGTGACGCATGAAAGTACTATGTGACTTGTGTAAAATCAGCAAGCCAGACATCCGGGCCAATAATTCTCCACATTTCATCTCATATGATTATGATCTAATCTCAATGGACTGTGTATAACGTAAACCCATCTTACTTACCAAACTACTCCTAAGGGTAATTCAAGAGGGGAAGAGAATCCTGTGATTTGAACTCAATGGCACAAGCAGGAGTACTCTCACATAGAATGGAGTGTCTTTCATCTTATAATACACAAGACACTATGGAAAGTTGGAAACCAATTGGGAGATTGACACATACCTGATGGCAAATCTCACAAGTAATATCCCCCTTCTCATTGCACCAGTGTTGAACGCATGTTCGGTGTGTGTACTGCAGTAAATGTTTTCCACCAAAATAATTAGCAGAGACACAAATTGAAAGAAAACAAAACAAGCCAGACAGAAAACAACAATTCTTAAGTTATCAGGCAATTAAAGAAAATCATATAACTTAATGTATAGTGTATAGTAAAATGGAAACAATGCAAAGAAGAAAAGTGCTACCATCTATGCAATTAAAGTGAGAATAAGTAGAAAAATTGAATTGTAAGCAGGAAAAAACTTTGATGAGGGTGAAGATGTATAAAAAGAAAGCAACTGCAACAGGAGAACAGCAGTGGCAAGGATATTACAGCTATAGCTCAATAAGTGCTGCTATGGAATCAAAGAGTTCCTCAAGTGAAAGTAGAATGTGATATGACTAAATCAGATAGCAGGATATATCCTGTTAACAGGAGTAAGGGTCATGTCTTGGCTCATTATGACTATATCAGATAGCAGGATATATCCTGCTAACAGGAGTAAGGGTCATGTCTTGGCTCATTATGGTGGATAACCACAACTCAAGAGAAATCAAGCTTGCTTAAAAAAGGGGCTCCCAACAATAGCCTTGAAAAGAAGTACATCACTACGGAGGCACAAAGAGAGTGGAAAAGAAAAACAACATATCTAGTGTAATCCCACAAGTAAGGTCTAGGGAGAGTTGAAAAGAAAAAAGGCACAGAAAAACACACACCGAAATCATGCAAAGATACCCCCACCCCACCCCCACACACTCACACACACACCCCTTACCATGGCACCCAAGATAGCACCAAACATAACCTGGCACATGACATCCACTTGCGCCAAACTAGCTGGGATCCACTTATCAAGTATCATAAATTTAAACAGTGTCTAAGAGGTGATCGAACTGAACTGAAACACAAGCACAAGTGCTTCCAATTTCAAGGCAAATATGAAGAAAACAAAGAATAGAGAAAATCTAACCCCACATTTCCTTTTATCCAGTAAACAACTTTCCATACAACCATAAAATGATCAGTTTCTCCTGCAAGTAAAATCAAACGAGAAAAAGACTTCACCTTGAGACTTCCACTGCAAGCACATGGGCTCTCCAACTTGTCCAAAGAATCTTCCTCCTGGCAAATCCTGCACTCTGCTCTACCAATTAGCGGCACCTCCTCATCACCGTCCTCCTCCTCCAGCACCCTCTTCTCATCTACAGCAATTGCCGACGAAGACCCCACCATTTCAGGATTCTTCCCATCCATAATCTCAGCTCCATTAGCCTTCACAAGACGATCCGTATGCACCACCAAACAATCTCCCATTCTAAAAACCCAGATAAAAAAATAACACAATTCCTAACACCAAATTTACCAATAATCACTTCCCAATTCAATAAACAACGAAAGTTCAGATCTTTCTTTCAAATTCTTCAACATCAACTACTTCTTCTCAATTCAAACTAGTCTAACTTCATTTCTTTCCAATGTTAAAAAAAATTCACAAAAAAAACAAACCCTAAACATAAAATTGACTCATGAACCCAAAAATCTAGTCAAAATAAAGGAATTTCTCAAAATTCACAGCCTAAACACAAATCAAACTATAAATTAAAATAATAAAAAAAGAGCAATAAAAGGAATCATACCTGGGGAAAATGAAGAAATTCAGGAAATGGAAAGAGAAAAACCCAAAAAAATCTGCGTATTTGTAGCGGAACAAATTGAACGGTGTTTCCTAATTATAGTATTTATCTTAGATTTTGACGAAAAAAATACCAAAATAGAACTAAGGAAGCACCGAATTATCGCGGTTTGTTTGTTGTTTTCTGCAGCTTTTTGGTTAAGCTTTCTTCTTTGTTAAAAAGGGGAATTTTAGAGTTCAGAATTTGCTGATCTCTCTATTTATACATACGCTTTACAGGTTTATATCCATCAACAGTATCGAAACTCAGTATTTTCATTAACGGGTTCAAAAGAATTTAAACTTGAAATCTCAATATCGTCTAATATCCTAATATCGTATTTAGGATAATAAAATTTATATATATATATATTTTAATTTTTTGTGAAGATTCTAGATCCGTCACTTCACTGTAGTATGAATACCATGAGGATGAGTATATACTGAATAATAGCATAATATACGTAAGTATTTTTTTATTTACAACGGCGCGTTTTGTCTGCCTTGGTTTTGGTGTTGGGCTGCTTCATAATTTTTGGATGTAATAAATAAATGAAGTTAGTGATTGATCAATGACTTTGAACTCCTTTTTAATAATGTTATATTTCAACGGCTTAGAATTTAATTGAGGAAAAGGGCAGCGTTGTCAAATTGTGGTCTTTTATGGAATGCTAAACTTTTTTTTTAATACTATGTAAGAATCAATCTAGATTGTATTGGGTGAGCGATAGGGACTTTGAACGTCTTTTTGACAAGGTATTGTATTAGATATATAGTAAAATAGTTCATGAGAGAACTCCTCCTTTTATTGACTTCATCAAAAACTCAATTAATATGAATTCATATCGGGAAATTTCATCTTAAAATTTTTACCAAAGAGAATCAAAATATCAAGTATATACTCTAGTGGCATTATTTTCGATTATATCTGTACCAAATTTATTTTATCCAGTTTTTTCTTTTCAAAATTATGAACCAGAAAGACACATACCAATCATTTTTTACTTTTAAGGCAAACAATGATTGATGGGCCAAACATGCTCCACACATCTTTAAATTTTAGGTGCAAAACATTTTTTCCAGTCACAACATAATAGCTTTATCAAGTTATTATTTATTTTATAGAAAACATAGTTTTACAACAGTTTACAGTTTCAAAACTTAGATTTGTATATGAACTAATTCCTCAAGCTTTGTAAAAATACATACTTTCGACTACCGTCTAAATAATGAATAGCAAGAGCAATTTCAGCAGCATTCAGTATCGCGATTTTTATGAAGACGCGTAAAACTCTACATATTAACATAAAGCTCAGCTAGTCAAATTGAACAGATTCAAATTATTTACCACCCATGAAAAATCTTTAGTTCTACTCCACCCTCCAGGGGATACAGGCAACTACTCTGTAAAGGAAATGTGTTAATGAGTAATGACTATAGTGTAAATGGTATCCTTGGTGGGCAACCAAACAAGACCAGCACTAATAAGTTTTAGTATCTGCTTCCTCATACCGACTAAAACATCCTCACCGGAAGCTTTTCTGTTTCATAACAATAAATAGAGACGCCCTTCTTGAATTGGGTGTCAACCTCATTTCAATAGTCCCATAAGATTGATCAGACGTCGCCTAAGTATAGCATCTTTTGCTCGGGGTACTAAGCAACAAAGTGTGCAGAGATTCTTGGCAGAGGCAGTTGCTGATCCACTTTGGTCCTTTCGCCTTATCCACAGATGCAGGAAAATGGCTTCTACTCCTATAAAACAATCTATGAACATCTACCAATACGTGTGACTATGTACTTTCCTTTCTCTAGATCATACACAGTCTTCAATTGTGGCTTTCTCCACTTTGACACATACCATGCGGTGAACATCACCAAAATGAAAAAGGCAAAGAAGAGAAGCAAAATGAGAGAGTCCTCACTGAACATATTTGCAAACCACCCAGAATGCTCTTTGTCCAACTCAGCTGTGCTCTGCAAGATGAAAGCTCCCAACGCCCAATCAAGTGGAATGTTTTCAACTTGATTAGCATATCCAATCCTGCTCAAACATATACTTGAATTAAGTGGGATAGTAAAATATATGTATGTTCTTCAAACAGATTTGGAAGTAAAACGTATAAATTTTTATGCTTCACCGAAACTTCATTTCCTTTTTGTTTATCCTTTCTGTTGACTCCTACTTTTCTCTTCTCATCTATGTTTTTCAGTAGATTTTAACTATTCCCTTTATGAAAGAAGAATGTAGAGACAAGACTCAGGAAGAAGGGGGAATGGTAGATAAGATACTTAACCAAGACTCCATCATTAAAACTTGGAAAGCTATGTGAAAAGCAAGCAGCAGAATGTTTAATCTTTCCTCTTAAGTCAAGAAGATAGCAGGAAGTATTAAAAAGGATATACAGAGAAGGAAATCAAAATTAGTAAGTACCTATCATCGTCCAAAGCAATTCCAAGACTATCATGAAGTAATGCCAATATATACGCTGAAGAGAAGCAATAACGATGCAAGTCCTCCTCGTGAAGGGAGGGGTATTTGCTTTTCAAACTTGACCAGTCCTCTTCACAAAAACTTTTCCCAGCAGCCATAAGATCAGAAAGAAAAGCTTTTGGGGGCAAACCAAAAAACTGTTCAGAATACAAAAAAACCATTTTTTAGCACATCAAAAGCAAGATACAACCATAAATAACACAACAGAATGCCGGCTTTATCAACACATAGGCATAGTCACAAGATGAATGTGCACCCTGGAAGTGTAGAAAAAATTTTCTGTAGCCAAAAAATTCCCCTGGAGCTTTGGCATAAATGTAGACCCAATGTAGCAGCTTTTATAAGGGCAACTCTCTGCATTATGCAAGAAGAAGAGCTTCATTAAGTAGTTTCGAATGAAAGGAATGTCTGGTCGAAAATAAGTAAAAGTTAACATTGCATATTTTCTATTACAGGTAAAAGGAAAAGCAAACCTTTGTCTTTCTGCAACAATGATAGTGAGGCAGACCTGCATTCTGAGAAGTTACCGCTGGGGTAAAGAGACGATAGGTGCCTAGTCCTATCCGAGAAACTACTGGGGGAGAGCTTCAATGACATTAAGTTGTGTGGGTATCCCCTAGGGGAACAAGGATCCATCAGCTTAACACTTTCAGGAGCTGCATTGATGGAAACAGAAAACAAATCTGTGAATATTGTTACTTGCAGAACATGAGAACTGATGCCTTATTTAAACCAACAAAAAAGAAAGCATGAGAACTGATACATCAGTCCACCCAAGAAGAAAGATGCTAACTAAAGCAATACTACCTACAACTGTAGCATTCCTCAAAAATGTCAATTGGATAATATAACAAATCACTTTCAAATACTGAAAAATTAAATAAAAAATACATATATCATTTACTTTAGTTTTTCCAATTCTTTTCTTTATTTAATCCTTTTATTTTGGTTGTGGGAATGCAGTAGTGGTGGGCTTCTGAATCAATGAGGAAACAGTATATTTAGTTATCCACAAATTTGGGTGTTTAGAAAAGTAAAAAGCTCAAGTGTACAGCAAATTTCACTAAATTACTTATACTACTATAATGGACAAACAGGATCACCAACCCCCCCCCCCCCCAAAACACCTAAACTCCCACAAAATAAAGATCAAAAGGTTCCAAGAGAAATCAAAAGAGCAACTATCAAAAGCTCTATACTTAAATCAAATCTCTGTGTTCATCTTGTGAATGTCAGAAAAATGATGTAACAAGAGAATCCATTAACATCACACCATGAAGTACTTGAAGTTCATATATGATTAAAGGAAAAGAGATTCCACATTACCTTGATGGTGGCCCCTCGCAACAAGAGACTCCAGGAGTAAGTCAAATGCAACGTTCTGCAAAACAAAACATCAAGAGTGATGAAATCTTAGAGTAACATATATCTATAGATGTTCCACAGATAAAAGGGCAAGATGGACGAAAACCAGGTCAGGATACTCCAAATTCTCTTGCAAAACAACTTCAAAACATCGTTTTAAATGCAAATAAGTGCTAAGAAGAGAACATCAAATTCAGTGTTACTAGAAATGCTTATTATCTATAATTCAGACTAATTATGCAGAAAAATCTTGGTTATCTACTTGTTTTGTATTTTGAATAACCAAGAAATTCTTGAGGACCAGCTAGAGCACAGTTCGAAACTCATGGATAATGAGTCTGCCCCTCTACCCTTCTCTACTTAAATACCAAGTTCTATTCTGAGGCTGGACTTGTACTCAAGATGTACGGCTAATCCACACATCACGCACCTCACTTTTACACTAGATCAAAGACCAGTGAGATGTTGAAGTGCAATAATTAAGTCCTGAGGACAGAAGTGCTCCTAATAATGTTGAATTATCTCAGCTACCAATTTCACAACATTTAGCATGCAGTGCAGAATACAGTAGCATATTTGATCATGTAGTCACCAACGACGAGAATAAAAGGATAAAGGAAATTTTTGCAGTGTTCATGATAAATAACTAACTAGGAAATAAAAGTTACCTGACCAAATTGAAGCAAGCTATGACTGTAGATCCTGTAGGTAAAGTTTCTGAATTTAATGGTTCGAGAATATTCTGGGGGCATAGGCTCGTTAGAAACAAAAGTTACCTGAATAGATCAGACAGCAAAAGTTATAGTAACATTCGTGCTCTTATCCTGGAGTTACTTCATGCAAACTGAAAAATTACTTCAAATGAAGAGAAAACACAAGGACTATTGATTGTGCAATTAAATTTTCTGTGAGCTTCAATGTGATTACTACACTCCATTAAAACAAAATGACAAGAGCGCCTGGAATACAATAAGCCGAAAACATCCCCAGAGTGATGATAAAATGAAATTTCAAAATGATGAGACCAACCTGTGCAGACGCACCACCAAGTTCAATTATCCCAGTTGTTTGCAAAGGATCACTACCAAGAGTACCAAGGGCATAATTAGCAATAACCCAGGCATATAAACCCTCATCAGATCCTACAATCAATAAAAATATGATGTTAATTTTGCTAACACGAAGCAATGGTTGTACTCTACAATGAACTGTTTGCATACTTTTCAACCGAGAGGTTCACAGGTATACAGAACCTAAAATGTCATTACGACATACATCATGGGAAAAGCTAATGTGACAAGAGGGGCAGATTCTAGCATTTCCCTCAAACCCAATTAGGCAACTAGCAATTGTCAGAGATTACTAATATTTATAAAGAAACTGGGAGTGCATGGCAACTTAAATCAACACAAAGTCAGATGTAGAGAACCAGAATATTCTCTTACCATTAAATTCAGAAACTTTACCTACAGGATCTACAGTCATAGAGCTTCAATTTAGCTTCAGTGTACTACCATGTTGGTTTCAGTATCAAAAGGATTAGAGCTATATTCTTTAGTTCAGAAAAAGCAAATGAGTATTACTATAACTTATCAATGTTCGCAAATCAAACAAAAAAAACTGTAGCATATCAATAAACAAAGTAGTTTAAGTTCTAAACTTGATGAGGGCAGTTGTATGAATCCTCTGTATCCATTCCGCTCTAATTCACCACACAAAGGACTTCTTTTTTAAAAACAAACTAGGGCTCCATTGATCATTGATGTGCAAAATTTACAATTTGAGTTTGGCACTCGAAGGACTTATAGTCACTAAACCTTTTTTTTCATTAGTGGTTACATTTTTTACCCTGGCCTTCAGCCTACCACTACTACAAGCTTCCTCTTTTATCCGTGCTATATGCTTTACGAAATCATATGGACAGAGTTATATAACTACATCACGAAAACATAAATAAAATGTCAAAAACTCATAGGGAAAACCAATAAAAATGTTAACTGTAACTCAAAGACTACAACTTTCAAAGTGACTTGATCATAAAATGCTAAACAACTCAACATGGCATAACCAACAGAAGTGAAGTGCAAACAGATTCGCCGTACCTGAAATAACAGAAGCCCAATCATCCATAAACTTTAAACCCGAATCCCTCAGTACCCTTCGACACACTTCTAAAATCTTCTCCTGTACACCCGAATCCAATAACCTCATTCCTGCAGTAGCCATCAACCTAATCTCTGTCGACCTCCAATATTCCTTAGGTACATTTTTCTTCCCAAACTCCACCAACTTCGCCACCGATTCACTCGCCATCTCCGGTTCCTCAGCATAAGCCGATAATCCCGGATTCACCCTCATCGAAACCAAACCCTTATCCCCAAAATCATACACCGGTACACCATTCCTAACCTCATACTCAAACACATGAATCCTCGTCCCCGTACTTCCTCCATCAATCACAATCCCATATTTCCTCTTCACAGAAAACCTAACATGACTCGAAAACACAAAAACGTAACATAAAAAAGCAATAACAAACACTATCGAAGTGTAACAAAAGATTCTCGATTTCGATTTAGAACTGTTCCGATTAGGACTCCGATGAGAAGATCTACTAGGTCGGTATTGCAATTTCGCCGATTCCATTGTCTTACTCTTGTTATCAACACGATTTATTTTACGGGCATTGGATCGGCGCATCAAAAACTGAAAATATGTGAACCATATGATTTAACGATTGCGATGATTAAATCAATAGCAATTTTAGGGGTTTTTTTGTGATCGGAGATTGAGAGGGCTTCTCCGATTAACGCCCTCTCTTCTCTCCGGCGAGCGGTTTTTTTTTTGTTTCTCTGAGATTTGTAAACCGGTGCCGGTTCAATTGGTTCCGGTAATATAACACTGGAGAGTTTGTTTCAGAGATGTGAGGTTGTGGAGAAGAAAATGGAAAAGAAAGTAAACTGAATTGACTTCTTCTTCTTTTCTTTTTTTTACTTTTTTGGGTGAAATAGAATTGACTTTTACAAAATATTTTCCATATTTTTAACAATTGTATCAATCTAGTTGTTATTAATATTAAAAAAGATTGTGATATAACTTAATTACATTTCTCTAATATAGGAGTATTTTTTAGTTAAATATGTTAATAAATTTTATTCAAACACTTAAGTTACATTTCGTGTTTCAGTTGAGCACTTGAATTCATGATTAAAATATTTCTATTAACACTTTTGGTTTAATTTTTTGAAAAAACTTTTATGTTTAGTCTCAAATATTTATTACGTAGATCAGCTAATTACTTAAATATATATTCAACCTGAGTTTGAGGGAAATATTAAAATATATTTAGAGATATTTTATAATTTTATTTTTTTGTTTTAGGATTTACTTTAATGTAGAATATTTTATTTACTTAGAAAAATTCTATAGAATATTTACTTTCCTTGGAAGTTTAGGATATATATTTGTTTTACTTTTAGGTTAGGATGTATAAGAAAAATAACATACTCCATATCCTATTTTGATCCCATGCAAGAGATAATATTGGTGGTTTTCTATTTCGTATAAAGTAATTGATGTTCTTATTTTTTTTTAAATATATCTTATGCGATGTGAATTCGAATTTACTGAAAGTGGTAATCATAATATGGGTAAATATACCTTCCTTGAGGTTGAGTAGCAAAGTAGGCAATTGAAATCTTGTAGCTTGAACTTGAAAGATCTTCTTTTTCACTTTATTTATCTTTTGGTATTCATTTTCACTTTCGGTTGTGGTACTTTGACTGTAGTAATAGCTACTCTATTGTTAAATACTCCATTTGTTATAAAATATTTCACTTTTTGAGAAGTTAAATTACATGAGTTTCAACAAATATTTTAAAATGTACTATTTTTGTAATTTTATTTATATGATAAATTGTAACATATAATACTTCTTTTGGCATAATTTTTGAGTATCCAAATTATAATTTTTAAATATTGAATTAATCTAATTTGATTTACTTTCGAAAATTAGTAAAGTTAACTCACTTCTAACAACTAATATGAAACGAAAAGAGTGTAGGAGATGTGTCTTTAACGTGAGTATTCAACAATTCAAACTGTTAATATATGATAACACTATATTCACATATAATTTTTAGAGTGTTTTATGTTAAGACGGAGGAACGGAATTACAAAGTGAGATTAAACCTTTCCCAATAAAATGAAAATTCAGATAAATAATCAACTGAGCTACCTACGTACTAAGATTTCACCATACATAAGTTATTTTTTCTTCAAAAAAGTAATTATGTTCCAAATTACGTAAGATTTCACCATACATAAGTTATTTTTTCTTCAAAAAAGTAACTATGTTCCAAATTGGAGAGGTGTTAAATATTGAATGGTGTATTTCAGTTTCTTCTTGGCCATTCATTTCTACCTTCTTTGTCTACAATACTATACAAACCAATCAACAATGGCTGCTCTCAAAGCCATAAACTCCATTACATCTCCAACAAGAATTACCACGCTAACATTTTTACCAAACCCTACATGGTTTCAACTCAAACCCAACTTCCAACAACTCAAAACCAAAAAAATTAGACTATTTCCAGCTAAATCCAGTTCAAAACCTAACACAAATCAAGAAAATGCAGCAGATGAATCCTTGTTAAATGACCAAATTTCAAGAATCCAACCACAACCCACTTCAAATCAACCTCCATCTTCTTCAATTTCATCGTTTTCGCGGGGTTTAGTTTTTGATATAGGGCAAAAAGATTCTTGGGACAGCTCTGAAATTGGTTCACCTGTAGTGAAAAGGTACCTTAGTGATGATGAAGAGAGATGGTACATGTGGTACCATGGGAGGGGTAGTGATGGTGGTAAAGAGTCAATTGGTTTAGCTGTTTCTAGTAATGGGGTTCATTGGGAAAGAGGTGAAATTGTGTTGAATTGTGGTGATAATTGGTGGGGTTTTGATACACAAAGTATTAGGCCATGTGAGGTTGTGATTATGTCAAGTGCTAAAGTAAGAGCTAATAGCTCTGTTTATTGGCTTTACTATACTGGTTTTGGTTCTGAAAAGATTGAAACTTTAGAAGATTCAGATAGACCGCGATTTGGGATTGGAAATGGAGAGATTTATAAGTCGTTGCCCGGATTAGCAATGAGCCAAGATGGTAGGCATTGGGCAAGAATTGAAGGGGAACATCATTCTGGTGCTTTATTAGATGTTGGTTTAGATGGTGAATGGGATTCTTTGTTTATATGTTCACCAAAGGTAGTTTACCATAGTAATGGTGATTTAAGAATGTATTACCATTCATACGACGTCGAAAAAGGGTGTTTTGCAATTGGGATAGCAAGGTCAAGAGATGGAATGAAATGGCTAAAGCTAGGGAAGATCATGGGAGGAGGAGGAGGTATTGGTGGTTTTGATGAACTAGGAGTGTTGAATCCACATGTTATACGAAATCGAAAAGATGGGAAGTATTTGATGGTGTATGAAGGTGTGGATGGAAATGGGAGGAGAAGTATTGGAATGGCAATATCTTCTGATGGATTAAAGGGATGGAGAAGAGTTGAAGAAAATAATCCATTGTTGAAGAGATGTGAAGAAGGGGGATGGGATAGTGAAGGGGTGGGATCACCATATCTTGTTGAAATGGATGGAGATGATCAAGATCATGAATGGAGATTGTATTATAGAGGAATTGGGAAAGATGGAAGAAGTAGGATTGGTATGGCAATGTCTCAAGGAAATGAATTCAAGAGTTTTCAAAGGTGGAAAGGGTTTCATTTGTGAGGCATGTAGTAGCATTACAATGTGAGTAGTCAATATGCCTTGTTTGTAGTTTTCCTCTTACTTTTTAAAAGAATGGTGGTGTTCAGGTTAGTTTGTGTGTGTCTCGATTACTTCAATAGGTATATGTTACTTTCTTTTAATACAGGTATCGAGTAACTCTAATCTTCAAAACTTAAGCAAATGAGAAGAAATCACTTAGTAGGCATTTGCCTATAATTTAAAGTTTTGATTTGATATCAACGTTTAGTTTATGAAATGTGAACAAACTTTCAAGTTTGATTCTGAATCGTGATTTGAAATTACAAATTCACCGAGAAGTAGGATTTTAAATTTCAAGTTGTATAATTATATATGCATAGTATATATATTTTTGAACAATTTTTTATGCAACAAATGCAGCATTCTATTGAAAAAGAATAAGATATGATGAGTCTTTTATTTGTCCAGCAATATCGATAGCTTATGCATTATTCAGTTAGTTTATGATGTTTAGTACATTGGATTAACTAACAATATAAGCAAGAAGCAAAACATAGTTGGAGTTTGGGTATAAGAATTATATGATCCAAAATGAATAAATTGTTGCCTTTTTCCCCTCTTTTGAATGAACATTTTTTTTTTCCGTGTATGATTAATAATCGAATAATTGAACCAAGCTGATAAATGTATATCGGAAGGAAGCACAAGATTATCATTTTCAAATGGGCCTCCTTGAATGGAGTCCATCTATTAAGTGGACTGAACTCCAAGCAAAATCATCATAATATAAGACGATTTGCTTGCTTACCCTTTAGTTTTAGTTGGACCGTCCAACATCATATTCAAGCTCAATAAACAATATTAATAGGAATATTTGTACTTTATTAACAAAACATAACAACATTTAACTAATTATAGCAAAATAATAACAACATTTGTACTTGGTGACGGGTATGGTGAATTTCTTGGTGGTGGTCTGATGGTGGAATAATACATCGAATCGTATATCGAGTGTATGTTATTTGTATGTCATGTGTATAAGTTATTGGGTGTGAATGAGTATATGTTTGGTATATATTGTGTATATTTGGTGTATTTTATATGTATGGCGGGAGTACGTGATTGTTTGTCTTATGTATCACGGGATATACAATGACATATACACGACATACAAAATACATACAACATGATCGTTGCATCGTCATACGGTCAGAAGTGAGTATTTGATTTAATTTTTTAGTTTGAAGTTTTTGAAGTGAAATAGATTCGCTGCTAGAGTGCAAGTTCACTGTTGTAAGGGTGGAATGAACTCGAACATTTCAATTCTTGCAGCAATACTCCCCTTAAGTTTTAGTGAGTGAAGTTATCTAATGCTAATACTAGTCATGAGACATAGAAAAGATACTCGATAGAATTAATTATTCGATATCTATATTGATGAGAAGTATCAGATCCACGAGATCGAGTTTGACCTAAATTCATGAGATGTTTGCATAGATATTTATCAGTATGTACATTTTAATGCTAATGCTATCCTCCTTTGAAATCTCTGGAATTCATTTCCTTGAGACACTGCCAGTGCCATACCAATCCCTATTCTTCCAATTATTATTATTTTTCAACTTTTTATTTTTGATATTCATGAAATGGAATTCAAAGTTTTAAGTCATTAATGAATTCTAGATTCCACTTATTGGGTTCGAGATAAATTATTTACTCATATTAAGTGAAATTTTTAATATAAACAATATAAGTTTGAGCTATAGAACGATTGTGTTCTGCCGAACTCGTAACTAATGTTATAGATTTGTCCCTCGTTATAACATAAGATTAAAAGTGTATGCATGCATTAGTTTGGTATTTGCATTGAAGCTCGGTTAATCTGGATTCGCATTACATAGGATCCAATTTGGGGAAGTGCTCTCTATTAATGATTTTTTCATATCCAGAACTCAAAATCGAGACATTTAATTAAGGAATTAAGGAACAATCTCATCCATTGCACCACATCCTTTAGTGGATATATATAAATCAACTTGATAATAAAAAAAGGGAGAGATCTCAAACATTAAATTTCTAGGTAATTATTGTCTCTCGATCTCTCTATATACTGATAGTTATTATAGTTACTCACCTAGCAAGAACTACAGAGTGTGTGTATATATATAATATGTATAAATCAACTTTGATTTTTTTTTAAAAAAGGAGAAAAATCCTTTTTAAAATAAATAAATAAAGAAGTTCTCAAACATTAAAGTTTAGTGTCTAAATAATTGAAGCTACTTTTAATATTATTGGGATATGCATTTATTATTTTGCCAAAATGAATAGTATTTGTGAGGGAAGCATGACATATTTTTTCGAATAATAAATGTGAATGAACTTTGCAATATATAAGTTGGTTGAGATATCCCCCACGATGTCGTCACAGTCTCAATACTATTTATGATTCTTAAATAAATCGACATTTTATTTTTTTTTGAAATAAATGTACATCTCATCTTTGGTTGTACAATAAATCACCTAGATATCGGACATGCAAATTTATGAAAGGTGGAACATGTTTTGTTCAGAATAAGGGGCGAATCTAAAGAGGTGCGAGGGGTCGTAAAATTTCTTACGGCCCGAAAAATTATTATACATATTAAATGTTGTCGTATATACTTGTGTGTTTAATTTTTAATAAAAATTCTAAGTCATTTTTTCTAAATATTATGAGAAGGTGAAAATTAGTGCAACAACTTTGAAATTTTCGTGTGTGGTTGTATTGGGATAATTATCTTTGTTTATAATGTGAGTATAGTTGAATAAATTCCTTTTCATTGAAGGAGGAAAATGATTATTACTTCAAGGTTTAACCTCAAATGACGTTGAATAGAGACTCTTAAGCACAAAGATTACGATAACAATAACAATATATCTAGTGTAGTCTCGTACTTAAGTGGAGTATGAGGAAGACGAGGTATAAACAGACTTTATTCTTAAGCTTTATGGGATAGAGAGGTTGTTTCTTTTAGACCCTCAGCTCAACAAAAAAATTATTCATTAGAACAGGTTTCAGAAAAAAATAAGAATAAATAAACTATGATGAAATTATTAAAACAATAAAACTACTGACATGTTGTTCTACCCTAACCCCGACCGCAACCCGTGAATTGGAACCTGGATCCTGACCCCGACAATGAAAACGACTCGAGACTTGAAAAAAATCTGGCTCCTCACTTCGACTCTAGTCCATGAGCGGGGACCCAATTCTCGACCCCAACCCGATCGTTTTGATCCAAATTGAAGATCTGACTCTTAACCCTGGCTAATGGGGACAAATAACCCATATTCGACTTTCGATTTGACCTTGACCTTGTCCTGAGACCCGACTCTCGATCCTAACCTTGACCTATGACTTGGAACCCGACTCTGGCCTAGGACTCATGACCTGATACTCGATTCTAACTTGGGGTCCCAATCCCTACCCTAACCTTGTTTTGAAACTCAACTGTTGACCCCAATTTGACAACTAACACGGGAGCCGACCTAGAATGCACACCTAACCTAAGACTTGACTCTTGACCCTGACTCCCGATCCCAATCCGGGGACCCAACCTCGATCCTAGTCTAGAACTCATCCCGAGACACAACCCAATCTAGGTTCGGCCCCGAGATCCAAACCTGATATCTCAAATCGGTGTCCTGACTCTTGACCCGACCATAACCCAAACCCAACTTGAGAGTTGATCCCGACTTGAATCCATATCTCTACCTTGGACCCTACTCTCGGTTTGAGATCTTAATTAGAGACCCGACTCCTAGTCTCAAGGTCTCTTCTAGGGCTGGCTCTAGGTCAGGTAGGGTTTTGGTGAAACTTTGACTTCAAATATAATGTAGATAAATAATAATGTGAAATATTTCTTGCAAATCGATTTATCAGGTCATTGAAGTACTATCTAGATATTAAAATCTAGGAAAAAGGGTCTGATATACCCCTCAACTTTGCCATTTGGAGCTTATATGCCCCTCGTTATGAAAGTGACTCATATATACCCTTACCGTTATACAAACGGCT
This sequence comes from Solanum appendiculatum, assembly GCA_018342035.1. Lineage (NCBI taxonomy): Eukaryota > Viridiplantae > Streptophyta > Magnoliopsida > Solanales > Solanaceae > Solanum > Solanum appendiculatum. Next base: position 16,733 of record JAGDQO010002538.1, on the reverse strand, counting down.
CACATATACCCCTACCGTTACAAAATGAGCTCACATATACCCTTCATTTAATGGAAGTGGAAAAATTAGTTTTAAATTTATATTTTTTACTTTTAATTTTAAAAAAAAAATCATTTAGGGGTATATATAATCCTTCTAGAAAAGTCCAAGGTATATTTTAATCTTTTTCATATATAAATTATTTTTTGACTTCTTTGATTATCGTTATTTGTGTTTCTTATTCTTATTTTATTTTTTTCTTTCATTCCTTAGTGTAAAGAAAAAAATTTAAACTATTTTTTTGTGGCTATATTATAATTTAAAACTATTTTTTCGGTTATATTGCAATTTCGTTTTTGTGTTTGAAAAATATTGGGTCATCTATAATAAATTTTACAAGAATATTAGTGAAACATAAATAAACTTGACCATCAAAATAATAAATCTAAATTAGTCATTGAAACAAAAAAAAGTTTTTTTTAAAAAATATTTGAGGAGGATTAAATATACCCATATGGGATTATATTTTTTTTAAAAAATAATTTAAAAATTAAATTATAATTAATTTTTTCGCTTCCGTTAGAGGAAAAGGGTATATGTGAGCTATTTGTATAACAGTAGGGGTATATATGAGCTACTTTCATAACGAGGGGTATATCAGCTCTAAATGACAAAGTTGAGGAATATATCAGGCCCTTTTTCCCTAAAATCTAAAGTAAAGTATCATTAACTCATAAAAGTATGGATCAATCACCCAACTCACTTTTACCGAATATGAAATATGACCGTGCCAATCTGTCCAATTATCATCCATTTTATATTAACCCGTTCATATTTAATCCAGCTCATCTATTTGTCATCATTACTAACACCAATAAAATAGTAAAGATAACCAAAGTAAAGCGTAGGTATATATGCCTTCACTAGAGCCTCAAAAAAGCAGAGGTATTATTTTTCTCCTATCAGCTGCCTGAAATTCCAGCAGTGTGATTAAAGCATGACATAGTAGTGTGCTGCTGTTGATAATTACTACTCATTAGGAATTTATACTATCATTTATTTTACATAGCAAGTGTAGCTAACTCTCTTTGTCACACTACTTATTATTTCTTCATTTGTTTGCCTATATATACCATCTCTCATTTTCACAAAAAGAAAGACACAAATAACAAACTTTATTGATTTAAGGTAATAATTATTATACACAAAATGGGAAGATCCAAATGTTGTGATGAAAAGGGATTGAAGAAAGGTCCATGGACACATGAAGAAGACCAAAAACTATTGTCTTTTATTGACAAACATGGTTGTGGTAGCTGGAGGGGTTTACCTGCTAAAGCTGGTAATTTTTATTATTTCTTTTGTCTCAATTTATGCAAAACTTGATTTGATTGAACGGTCAAACTAATAGAAATGGCAACGGAGCAGGACAGGACGAGTGTTGGGTAATTGAACCCCCACCTTGTACTCTACCTTGCTTCATTGTTATCCCTAGTCATGGTCTAAGACTATCTAGTGCTAGATTGCCTAATTACATGGACTTATTTCTTTTTCGTGTAACATTTTATCATAGCAACATAATATTAAACAGACACTCTCTTTCTGTTCTAATTACTGTGATATACTTTTTTTTATGGGCTAAACGTGTGATAGTGAGACTTGAATTCATGACCCTTAACCTGACTCAGATATCATGTTAAATTATAGAATCATATTATATAAAAGTTTAATTTATAGAAAATACATTTTTATATAGGTATTTACTATTATTTAACATTTGCTAATCACTCCTTTTTGCTTCTATTTTTAGGTCTGCAGAGATGTGGGAAGAGTTGTAGGCTAAGATGGATAAACTATCTAAGACCTGATATCAAGAGAGGAAAATTCACCTTACAAGAAGAAAGAACCATCATTCACCTTCATGCTCTTCTTGGAAATAGGTATACATACTATATACTTTCTCTAATCCGTTTATTTTTACTTGTCCAGTATTAACTTGACACATTGAGCGATAAATAAAATAACAATTTTTACTATATCATTCTTTGAATATAATAAATTTAATACTTTCAGAAATAACTATAATTAATAATAAGAGTAAATTAGAAACTACGCAATAAATTATCTATTGATGATTTTCTAAATTGAATAGTTAAAAGTGGACATCTATATTTAGTATAGTAGACAAGTAAAATGGACGAATGGAGTAAATAACACATTAATGAAGGACAGTAGTAGTAGTAATAAAAAGATAGCAAATGATGATAGAACTCATAAATAGTTAGTTTCCTTTGTTTCTGCCGCAATATTATTCTTTCCCAATCCCCATAGTCTTGTGTATTTTTTTTCTCTCTTTTAATACTTATTATAGCAGTGTCCACATTCAATTAAAGTCTACCATTGATTTGATTTGTTTTGATTTGATCCAACGATCCGACTATCGATTTAATGTTATCACAATAATTTCATTTTTCGTGTAACGTTTTTTATTATTGCGATAGTAAATTGATTATGCTTTGTTCCTTTCTTTGTCATTGATATATCAGATGGTCAGCAATAGCAACTTACTTACCAAGTAGAACAGATAACGAGATAAAAAACTACTGGAACTCACGTCTGAAGAAGAGGTTAACCAAAATGGGAATTGATCCAATGACACACAAACCAAATGGTGTAGGCTCATCAAAATATGTTGCAAATCTTAGTCATATGGCTGAATGGGAAAGTGCAAGACTAGAAGCAGAAGCAAGACTTGTTCGAAAATCAAAAATCCTCTTCAATAACAGCAACAATAGTCACAATTACAACATTAACCATACTACTATTTCACAACAATTTCCTTATTATCAACAACTCCCTTGTCTTGACATATTAAAAGCATGGCAAATGACTACCACAAAATTACCAACAATAAATGACATTAGTCATGCCATTCTTCTTAATAATTCTAGGAACAAAAACCTCCAATCATCGACACCATCAACGTTAAATTCCTCAGAGAATTTTTTCGCGAACAATACACCAACTACTACTACTACAAAAATTGGCGATGATCATCAAACTCCTCATAATTCGTCTACAATCAACTCATGTTTTGAAGATGATCATCTCCAAACAGAACTTCCAAGTTTCAAGCAGGAATTTTCAGGGCTATTTCCGGAATATACACAAAATTCAACAAATGGATTACAAGTGGATAATATTATGGGAAGCTGCTATGGAGATTTTGAAGATAACAAGTTAATTAATTGGAATAATTTCCCTAATTATTTAGTCAATTCACCTATTGGTTCCCCAGTATTTTGAGTTTTTTACTATATAGCTATAGCAAATTGTAGTTCTAAGAGTTTAATTAGTTTTTTTGTTTTATTACAACAATTTGAATCCTGAGCCAAAAGGGTCATTTTTTTCTTTCAAAATGCATAAACGGCCTATCAATTTTTTTTTAAAACCAAAAGGGACAAATCGCTCCTGAGTGAGCGATATCCTTTCAACATAGTAACGATGTTACCTCCGTGTTAAAAGAAAATCGCTGCTCCGGCAGCGATGCCTTTAAAAAAAAAATTACTAATATCGCTGCCACAACAGCGATTTTTTTTTAAAAACAAAAAACGCTGCACTGGCAGCGATTAATTTTTTTTTAAGGTGCAGCGATTTCCAATAGTTTCTAAAAAATAAAAATAAAATTGTAACTAATGGCTTCATGTGCAGCGATTTTAACTTCTTTTTTTTATTTTATATTATTTTGTCAACTTCCTATTTTCCTTTTTACCAACACATATATTTTCCCCAAATTGATTTTTTTTTTAAATAATCGCTGCCTTCTTAAAATATATATTTTTTAAATCGCTTCTGAGACAGCGATTTCATATGAAAAAATTGGCTTATATATTCATGGCTTTGCACAAATCAATCATTCTTCTTAGTCAAAAATTCAATCACCTTATTAAAAAATTTAGCTTTTATCATTTGTTTAAAATAGCTCAATTTTTTGATTATTTTGTCCATTCAAAGCAAAATGGATGATAAGGTGAGAGTAAATTTATATTGGGGTGGTAATATTGTGCATGAAGGTGGTTCTATACGATATAATCGACGTCCTGTAATAGTCCAAATATTTCCTTTGTCTCTTAAATATGATCGTTTGCAGCGCTTATTAAGGTAGAAAATGGAGATAAATGATCTAGAAGATGTAATTGATATTATTGGGAGATATCCAACTTACTTTACATCTGATGGGAGCCCAATGTACGAAGAGACATGCATTTGGAATGATGATTCATTGGCTGTGTTTCTTCGTGGTGCTGAAAGTTTTGCTGATCAAATTAATGTAAGGACGCTTCATATGTATGTATCAATTGAGCGTTGTCTTATTGTTCAAGCACCTACTGATAGTGAATTTGATCTTCGTGATACTACACATTCAAATTTAAATATTGAATCTTCAAATTTAAATATTGAATCTTCAAGGAATACAGTCTCAAAACAAATAGTGGAAGGAGTTGAAAGACAATCACAATATGAAGGTTTGGATTGGAGTGTGCCTAATTACAATATGGGGGAGCCTAGCAATGCTTCCATGCACTTGGATAATTTGAATCCAAGTGATAGACATCATTCTTTTCCACCGGAGTCAATTGACAGGTACATAAAATGATATTTCCTTATCTATTAAATTAAAAATTATTTTATTATAGAATTATTTATATTATTATATTTTATAGGTGTGACCAACTTGAAGATGCAGTGAATTATTGTGCACAAATTATGAACAACAATGTTATGGGTGATGAACGAGTTGGTGAGTTGGATAGTGATGAACCTTTGGAGCATGAATTAATAGACAATAATCAAATGTCTGATGATGATGATGATGAAGATGATGATGACGATGATGATGATGAAGATGATGACGATGATGATGATGTAGATAATGCACCGGGTCACCCGTTGAAGATCAAAGTGTTAATCATCATTCTACTATGATTCCATACTTAGATCACACTGAAGAAAGTGTAGAAGATTTTATGTATACAAGAGATGATGGTTCTATTTGAACTGCACTTTGGAATCCAAAAAATCCTAAAAATATTCAGTCAGGTTCGATTGTTGCAATACTAAATTTTTGTAGTATTTTTTATTTATTTTATATTGATTAATATAATTTGTATATGCAGTTAGGTATGCTATTTATGAATAAGAAACAAATGAAATATGCCGTAAGAGCACATAGTCTTGCAACAAAAAAGAAATTTCTTTGTGATCGATCCAAGAGTAAAAGTTGGAGAGTTATTTGCAAGCGTTATGAATTGGGATGTAATTGTATGATTCGCTTTAGAGAGATTTCAAGTGGTATGTGGAAGGTAGGTAAAATGATTGGATCGCATACTTGTCTTACTGATAACTATAAGGAGGATCATTTCAATTTGAATAGTAACATGATTGCCACTTCATTGATACCATATGTTATGCAAAATCCAGATATAAATATTAAGATGGTTTGTGAAATCATTAAAGGAAAACATCACTACACTCCTAGTTATAGGAAAGCACAAAAAGGTAGGAGAAAAGCATTTCAAAAGGTTTATGGTGATTTTGAAAGTTTATTTAAGGCATTACCTCGATACATGGCTGCACTATAATTATTCAATCCAGGCACTATTATTGAGTGGGAGCATCATTCTACAACAATGCAAGGTGAGCAAATCTTTAAATTTCTTTTTTGGGCTTTTAAACCAAGCATTGATGGTTTCAAAAGTTGTAGGCCGGTCATTTTCATCGACGGCACACATCTTTATGGTTTGTATGAGATGAAACTATTAATTGCAGTTAGGATTGATGCGAATGAAAATATTTTTCCACTTGCATATGCTTTAGTTGCACGTGAGAGTTTTGAGTCTTGATCATGGTTTCTCAAGTTATTATGGACACATGTTATTTGTGAGCGACAAGGAATTGGTCTCATTTCTGACCGTCATCAAGGAATCTTGCAATGTATTCAATCTTATGATTGGTTGAGTCCACCCAACACATACCACAGATTTTGTGTTCGACACTTAATAGTAAATTTTAATAAAAAATTTGTAAATAGTGAACTCGAGAAATTAATGTGGTTGGCTGCTACAGAGTACCAAAAGAAGAAATTTGTGCAACGGATGCAACAAATCAAAACATCGTCTCCTGCAGCATATATATGGTTAAATGAATTTCCTTTGGAAAAACGGACAATGTATAAGGATGATGGTCGTAGATGGGGTGCCATGACGACAAATGTGTCTGAGTCTTATAATGGTCTATTGAAAAAAGATCGAGGGCTTTATGTAACTGCCATGGTTCGCATGACGTTCAAAGCTCTTGTTGATCGCTTTGTCGAAAGAAACAACCTTGCTGTCGCATTACTTCAAATTAAAATGTACGGGGCTCTTGCAATAGATAAAAAAATTAATGATTATTATCAAAGAGCTCAAGGGCATACTGGTATGATGACTTACAACACTTGTGATGGAGTATTTGAAATTCTTACTTTTACTCATGATAGTAAAGGTGGAAATGTCCACAAAGTTACTGCAAAGGGTAAGAAATGTTCTTGTGGAAAATGGAAAAACTATCATATGCCTTGCTCGCATGCCATTAAATTTTATGGACTCCGTGGAATCGAGCCAAAGTCATATGTAAGTAAATTCTATAGTACAAAATATTACAAACAAACATACAGTGAGACATTTACCTCCGTGGGTGATGAAGTGTATTGGCCGCCAACTCCATTTTATTTAATTGCAAACACTGAATATATGCGAACATCTGGTGTGCAAGTAAGAAGCCGACTTAAGAATGATATGGATATAGCTCCTGCTCGCATGGCCAGAAAATATAGTGTTTGCAAGGAAACGGGTCACACAAAGGCACGATGTCCTACTCAATTTTAAATATATTGTGTATGTTTTTAAGATGAATGTAATTTTCTTTCTTATTATTAATATAATAATATATCATTTTTAAATACATGTTGATATTCATTTAATCTGTCTTGTATAATAATAAATTGATCATTCAAATGAGTTAAAATTAAAAATTCAAAAGAGATCCGTGAGTTTATATTTTACCATACCGTAATAAATAGTTAATTTGACCTAATTTAAAAATAGTTGATTTGACCTATACTGCACAATTGAAAAAGAAACAGACTGCAAATTTTGAAAAAAAAAAAGAAGAAGGACAATATTTGAAAAAAAAGAGGAGAATCTTACTGCAAACAAAAAAGAAGAAGACAATCTTCTTGATTTGCACAAAACAATAAAATTCAAACTCTTTATTGAAATTTGCACAAAACAACAAATTTCAATACTTATAAAAATGTTACTGCAACATATTTAAAATACTACATTTTTAAATAATAATAAAAATACATAAAAGTTATTCTTCTGAGTTTTTCGAATCCTCTACATCTTTATTTTCGTCTTCATTTTTCGAATCATCCGAATCATCCTCATTTTGATAGTGACTTCGTGTACCACATCTAGTTGATTTGTGTGGCCTAAATGTTCTTCGAGGGAGATTCTCTCTAACAAATATTGAATGTTGTGAAGCTGCAACATTAAACCTTGTATCATGGGACACAGTTACCTATACTACAATACATTATAATTAAATAAATATGCAAAAAAAATTAAGAAAATATTATAAAATTTCAATTAAAATTGGCATACTAATATTTGAAAAATTCAACCTCCCACAAAATGGGGAATTATGAATAGGAAATTCACGCATACAATGTTGAATACCATTGTTGAGATCCGCTGAATTGCGCAAAATCAGATATCGCAACATGTGGAGTTACAAAATCAACTGTTTCTTGACTTGAAAAATTAGCATTAGTATTAGAAGGCCCGACAGAAAAATCGAACGTGGGATAATAAGGCTCGGGAGTAGCCACAAAATGTGCGTTATTATCAGTCAAATTATCTTCATCAGTCAAATGATGCTCCATACGATGTCGACCACGACCACGACCTTCAGCAGCACTCCTTCTACCTCGACGTGCACCATATCTAGGTGTTGCTTGTCGCGATCGACGGGATACTTGTATTGGTGGCGGTTCCTCGTATTGAGAGGGAGGATTGTAATCAAGAGCAAAGCTCAACCGCGTTCCTTGAAAGGCCGCATTCATTGATTCCATTGAAATACGAGCGACCTCCTCTGCATATTGTCTCATTTCATTAGATTGGTTTTCATCATTTTCAATCATCCGAGTTCTACAATACTGTATTTCATGCCCCCTAGCCTAAAATAAATAAAAATTATTAATAACAAAAAAATTGTTAAAGATCGGTATAATGATTTAAAATTTTCATAATAAACATACTTATGCCTCATGTCTTCTTGACATGTGTTGATACTCTCTTTGAACAGCATGTTGTGGATTTCCAATTAACATGAGGGAATGCCTCATGTACTAACGAAAGTAATCTGTTTGATCGCTTACGAATGGAGGTTGAAATATAGAATTTCGATAATGTTCCCATAAATATTGTGTGTAGTTAAACGCATCTATATCCTCTTGTTTTATTTTGGATCGTTTATCACGCTTAAAATGATGTTCGAAAAATTAAGTACACGGTCCAGGAATATGTTGTAAATAATCAAACTGTCTCACAACACGATCAACCATGTGCCACTCACGATAAATTCCACAAATAAGTGGCACATGTGCCATTCAGACGGATTGTCCTAACCGACACCACTCAGGCAATCCATTAATAACATCTTCTGAATAAGGTTGCCAAATAAACTATAAAAAATGTAAGTAAAATAATTATTAAATATTTGACAAAAATATAAAAACAGATATGTACATTAATTAAAACAATCTTACAAGATAATTTTTTTCTATTATGTCATATGATTTGATGTAACACAATAAAATATTTTATTTTGAGAACCTACCAAAAATCTATATATTTGTCATTATATTCACATGATTTTCTTGGATAGTGGGATACAAATATGAATTGTTAAAAATTTAAATAAAATCAGTATCATCAATGATTTTCTTATAAAATTTAATTTCTTGCAATAAAAATAATACTATTTAAATACCTGATCCTCAATTAGGTTATCTAGTACATCCTTAATCACACCGATTAGAGTTTGTGCCTCATTTTGATGATTTCTACGTCGAGTCCATTTACGTGCAAGCGGAGTTGGAGCCTCAATTTGATTGGTCCTTATAGGAAACGGTGATGGTTGTAGGGGAATAATACGTTCTCATTCCCAAATCTACAATAAATAAAATTTAGCAATTTTTAGAATATAATTAAAATTAAAAGTGCATATTACTAAAATATAAAAAATAATTTTAAAAAATTATATACCTACACTAAAGAGAGAAATCCATAAACTTCATTTGATTGTTTCATTGATGCACGACATAAACAATTATACAAATATGATAATGTGGCTGCTCCCATGCTTGTGTTGACATTACGTTTAAATTTCTCATCTCAATCAAAAGGTCCAAATTAAGCTTATTATTAGATTTATCTGGAAATATTGAACCACCACATAACCATAATAAATATAATCTGAACCTTTGTTGCACCTCATGCTTAGTTGAATGATCAGTAATATCATCTAAACTCTCAATATGCTCGATTAATTTAAATGTTAGCAGTCTACTAACACTAGAAAAACAATCATTATCGGGCAACCATCCCATTAATTCCAACATCATTTCTTGTCTACCCAAAACTCCTAAAGTATCAACGCCATTTAAAATTATAGGACTACCATCTATCACCATTCCGAACAAAATTTCTACATCTTGCAAAGTTATGGTAGTCTCGCCAGTTCGCATGTGAAAGGTATGCGTTTCTGGACGCCACCTTTCAATTAAAGCAGAAATTAGTCCGGAGTCATACGGCACAAATCCTACATCAAGAATTCCTTTAAACCTACAATTTTCAAAATACTGACGAATGCGAGGATGTAAGGGATGATACTTTATATGTTGCCAAAATTCAACATCACCGCGACGCGTATATAAGCAAGTTTTCTCTTCTCTTAAATTACCATCCCAAATTCCTTCAGAACGATGATCAACTTGAATTCTTAATACATCATACTCCACAGGACTAGGATGTACGTACATATTTGAAGGATGCATATCTATACATAAAATATATAAAAAATTGTTAATGTTAATATAATTATTTAAAGATGAATATTTTCACAATATAATAAAAGTTTATAACTAATTCTTAAAGTTTAAAGTAAAATAAATCAAAATTTACAATGAAAGACTTTGAAAATTTTGACAAAGTTTGAAGTGAGACAAAGTTTGAAGTGAGAGAGGTAGACTTTAACAAAATTATTGTCACGACCCAAGCCTAGTGTGGAGCATATCTTGAAAGTTGGTTAAACTTGAGGGCATACTCCCTCACACTCATAGATCCTTGTTTTAAATTCATGAACTCCACCAATTTGGCTTCCCTAAGCTCTAGAGGAAAGAATCGATTAAGGAAAGCCGTTTTGAACTCTTCCCAAGGCACCACATAGTTTGCCCCCTTCTCTCTCTTCCATTGGTTGTACCATATTTGGGCCACTCCTTTTAGTTGGTAGGCCGCCAACTCCGCCTTATTTTCTGACCTCACGCCCATGATAGCTAATATCTTGTGGACTTCATCAATGAACTCTTGAGGGTCTTCATCTAACTTAGACCCATAGAATTCTGGGGGATTCATCCGCACGAAGTCTCTCACCCGAGATGCCGGGGTAGGAGCCTGAGGGGCTTGGGTCCCGTGGTTGGCTTGATTAGCCATAGCTTGTGCAAATAAAGTAAGGGCATCCCGAAGATCCCCATTGGTCGGTTGTTCCTCGGGTGCGCGGGCTCGTCTTCCTCTTGTATTAGGCATGATCTAGCATAGCAAAGAACAACCGTTAGGGAAGAACTTAATTCAACTCTACAGCACGACTTAGAACATGGAGAAGGGAAACATTTCCTAAAACGTCTCATAGCCTCCTACTCATAGTTGTGGTGCACAACACAGCCATGAATCGGACTCTAATTAACGCGGTGTGTTGGACTCCGAGGATCATTCAACCTAGTGCTCTGATACCAAGTTTGTCACGACCCAAGCCTAGGGCCTAGATGTGACCGGCGAATGGGGAACCCAAAGGAACCCCAAACAAGCCTCATAGCGTATCATTACACATCCTTGGTCGCGGAAGCAATTAAATGACCATAAACGATAAGCATAATCAAGGGGAAATCGGGACTAAGGGAGCAAGAAAGAAAAAAAAAGAAATGATACATAAATACCATAGATGAGTCAAGCTCAAGCATAAATACACAACTTGTCCAACACCACCTCTAAACATGAGTACTTAGCGGGGGCCAAGACAAACTACCGGGCTCACCCTCATAGTCAAAACATAACTAGAAAGGAAAAGTTTTATACATAGCAAAAGATCATGAGCAACGTCCCCGAAATGGAGGACTCACCAATAACCACTATAGAAAATCGTACTAGCCACGCGGAGGAGGATGGTCAAGCGGTGCTCCGGTCCCTACCATGGTGACATCATGTAGGCATAGAGTATGCGTTAGTACATTTGAATGTACTAAGTATATGGGATGCAATGCAATGCTACATTAGATGGACATCATAGAAAAAAATGCGTAATCATACCCAATAGATAGCATATTAATGAAATGATATGTATAATGATGCTTACATAAAAAATCATATTTAGTGGGACGTAGTACATGTGTGGCAAGTGACCATCAATATAGTATTTCCAAGGCCTACCACCCCTTGGAGAGGCGAAAGAGGTACAAACCCCTCAATATGGTTACACGGGCCTACCACCCCCCGAGCTAGGGACCAAGGTACAAACCCCTCGATATGGTTATACGGGCCTACTACCCCCCGTACTAGGCAACCAAGGTACCAACCCCTCGATACGGTTATACGGGCCTACTACCCCCCGTACTAGGCAACCAAGGTACCAACCCCTCGATACGGTTATACGGGCCTACTACCCCCCGTACTAGGCTTGGTCGACTCACAACACTTATATAGAGAAAATCATATACATGTGTCCATTTCATCATCATTTCAGTAATTACATAACCATCCGACTCATAGGACGTACCTTGGACCTTCCCTTTCCTAAGAATTCTATAAATGGGCATTTTATCAAACACAAGGTGGCCAATTGTTCATGTAAATGAAATCATGTATTTCAAGAATACTAAGTCCAACCAATTCCAAAATCCATATAAATCAGCCCACCAACAACATACATATATATATCAACCTTCATAATTTGATCATGGAAGCATGTAAACCATAAACATCACATAATAATTCCATTTCATGATAATATGCAAAATGGACCATAATAGGGTGTGTAGTAGTAATTCCATAATTCAAGAGTTCATAAATAATCATAAGGACCCATAAACTTGAAGTAGAAATAGAGGATAAATGGTTGGCTTGTGGAAAGAAGGTTTCCCACAACAAACCCACATGACCTCAACTTTTGGAGAATCCTTGATGAAGAGTGGAATGGAGAATCGAAGCTTGAGATTGTCAGTCTTTGAATCCGGAATTAGAGCTTTGAGTTGTTTGAATTTTGGTTGAAGATTCTTTGGTTGGAATTTTTGAGAGGGCTAGAGAGTGTTTTTGGAGTTAAGAAAAAATACTAAGTATGGGACATATCCCCTTTTTATAAAAAACGTCTCAACCCGCCAAAAAAAAAAAGGCTCACTGGAAATTGCAAATCTGCACAGACAGGTTTTACAAAAATGGTCATAACTCCCTCATCCTAACTCGGACTAAGGTGAAACCAAGTGCGTTGGAAAGCTAACTCAAAGAGCTTTAATTTTATAGTTTGCAGCCCTTCCAGTTCCTTGTGTGCTAAGAGATATGCCCCTTTAAAGTTGACCCTCCAAATCGCAATTTTTGCGATTTTTGAATTTTGATACGGTTGCTCTAAAATTCGGGTTAGACCCATTTCCCACTCAATTTGACCCCACAAATAAGATATGAAGTCGAATTTCCGAAATCATGCACGGATTTTGAGATGTTTCCGAAGCACTTTCGGCATTTTTGGCCGGTTGTTTTCAATATCTCCCCTTTTGGGAACATTCGTCCCCGATAATGATTAAAGAAACACATTTGAGGCAGACACAAACATGGCAATTTTCAGCCCACAGAAGGATGCAACAATGCACTTACACTTATTGTTCAAAACCCTCAACATAGACACATGAAATACCGGATGAACCAAATCCATCTCGCTAGGCAATTCCAACTCATAAGCTACCTTGCCAATTCCCCTCATCACCTTATAAGGACCCACGTATCTTGGGCTCAACTTGCCCTTCTTACCAAAACGAACCACACCCTTCATGGGTGTCACTTTCAAATAAACCCAATCACCAACTCGGAATTCAAGAGCCCTTCTCCTCACATCGGCATAGGACTTTTGTCGACTTTGGGCCATCTTCAACCTTTATCTAATCATCCTAACCTTCTCAAGATCCTCCATAACTAGGTCTGGTCCTAACAAGGCCACCTCACCAACCTCAAACCACCCAACCGGTGATCTACAACGCCTCCCATAGAGAGCCTCAAAAGGAGCCATACCGATGCTAGAATGATAGCTATTGTTATAGGCAAACGCAATCAATGGAAGATGATCATCCCAACTACCCTTAAGCTCCAATACACAAGCCCTAAGCATATCCTCAAGTGTTTGGATAGTCCTTTCGGCTTGTCCATCCGTTTGCGGGTGAAAGGCCGTAGTAAGCTTAACTCTCGTACCTAGACCCTTTGAAAAGACTTCCAAAAGTGTGAAGTAAATTGAGTACCACGGTCCGATATGATGGATAGAGGAATCCCATGCAACCTTACCAAGTCATGAATATATAACCTTGCATAATCTTCCGCCCCATATGTTGTCTTTACCGGTAGAAAATGAGCCGACTTTGTCATCCTATCAACCCCCACCCAAATAGAATCAAAAACCTTTTCTAGTCTTGGGTAAACCAACTACAAAATCCATATTAATTTCTTCCCACTTCCAAGTAGGAATCTCTATGTCTTGGGTTAGACCACCCGGCCTTTGATGTTCGGCCTTGACTTGTTGACAACTATGACAACCGGAGACGAATTTGGCAATGTCTTTCTTCATGCCTCTCCACCAATACACATCCCTCCAATCTCTATACATTTTGGTGGAACCGGTGTGGAGGAGTAGGAAGAATTCATGAGCCTCCTCAAGAATTTTCTCCTTAAACCTATCAACACAAGGCACACACAATCCTACCTTGGTACCTTAAGGGCACCATTCTCCCCCTTGGGAGAAAACTTCCACCTTGCCCTCTTTCACCAAGGCCTTCAATTCAAACAAGGAAGAATCAAGATCTTGTTTTGCTATCACCTCATCAACCTAGGAAGACCTAGCACCATCAACAACGACCACACCACCATTACCAACCTCTTCCAATCTAACCCCCAACCTAGCCAACCGATGTACCTCCCTAGCCATTTCCCTATCACCAATATCAACATGAGCTAGGCTACCCATAGACACCCTACTCAAAGCATCCGCCACCACATTAGCTTTACCGGGATGATAATGCACACTCATATCATAATCTTTAAGAAATTCTAGCCACCTTCTTTGTCCCAAGTTGAGATCTTTTTGGGTGAGACATATTGGAGGCTCTTATGATTCGGTGAAACATCGACATTGTACCCCATACAAATAATGACGCAAATCTTTAAAGGCAACACCACCGCGGCTAATTCAAGATCATGCGTTAGGATAGTTCTTTTCATGCACTTTAGTTGTTCTAGAAGCATAGGGCTATCACTTACCATTTGCATTAGGACACAAACCCCAAGCCAACTCTAGAAGCATCATCAACACAACAATCCCTCAAGCCCATCCCGTGTGACAATATAGGAGCGGACACAAGTTTATCTTTCAAGGTTTTGAAAACTCCTTTCGCACTCGTCGGGTCCACTCAAACTTGCTTCCTTTTGTGTCAACTTAAGTCATGGGAGAAGCAAAGAAGAACCCCATTCACCAAATCTCCGGTAGTAACCCGCTAAGCCCAAGAAGCTCCTAATATCCGACGGGGTCAATGGCCTAGGCCAATTTCTAATCACATCGGTCTTCTTAGGGTCTACCTTAATACCATCCCCCGATACCACATGACCTAGGAAGGCAACCTCCCTCAACCAAAATTCACACTTTTCATACTTGGCATACAACTTCTCCTCTCTTAATCTTTGCAACACAACCCTCAAGTGACCCATATGTTCTTCCTCACTATGCGAATAGATTAAAATATCATCAATGAAGACCACAACAAAGGAATCAAGGTAGGTTTTAAAGACCCTATTCATTAGGTCCATGAAGGTAGCCGGTGCATTGGTCAACCCAAAGGACATGACCACAAATTCATAATGTCCATACCTAGTCCGGAAGGCTGTCTTGGGAATGTCCCCCTCGCCCTCACCTTCTCCACTTGATGATCCCGGACCGAAGATCAATCTTAGAGAAGTGGCTAGCCCCTTGCAATTGGTCGAACAAGTCATCAATCCTAGGAAGAGGATATTTATTCTTGACGGTGCCCCTATTGAGTTGCCGGTAATCAATACACATCCTAAGGGACCCATCTTTCTTCTTCACAAACAACACCGGTGCACCCCATGGTGATTGGCTAGGCCTAATAAAACCCTTCTCCAACAAGTCCCTCAATTGTTCTTTCAACTCCTTTAACTCCGCCGGGGCCATACGGTAAGGGGAAATAGAAATGGGTTGAGTATCGGGGAGGAGGTCTATGCCAAATCTATTTCCCTTTCGGGAGGAACATCGGGAAGGTCATTAGGAAAGACATCAAGGAATTCATTTACGATCGGAACCGACTCTATAAGAAGGGTTTTGGACTCCACATCCCTAACCCTCACGAGGTGATAGAGACAACCCTTAGAGATCAACTTACGGGCTTTAATGCAAGAGATGAATCTACCCTTGACTACCACATTTTGGCTTTCCCACTCAAGAATGGGTTCACTTGGGAATTGGAACTTGACCCTACGGGTTCTACAATCAATAGAAGCATAGTATGCATGCATCCAATCCATCCCAAGAACAACATCAAAATCGACCATGTTCAACTCAACAAGATCACAAGGCAATATTTTATGCAAGATGCAAATAGGATAATTTCTATAGACCTTCCTAGCAACAATATATGCACCAATAGGAGTAGACACCTTATATGACTCACGCAACAAGTCGGGCTCAACATGAAACTTTTTGGCAACAAAAGGGGTGACAAAAGAAAGAGAGGCACCCGGATCAATTAGTGCATATACATCAAAGTCAAAGATTTTCAACATACAGGTAACGACATCGGGGACTTCATCGACCCCTTGCCTCCCATGCAAAGCATAAAATCGATTGTGCCTTGGGGCACCATCTTGTCGGCCCCCTCTCCCCAAAGGAACCGCCTTGGCACCTTGTGGACGGACCTCCTTACCCTTGTTGCGATTTCGGGGACAATCCATTGCCTTGTGCCCCATTTCCCCACAACTGTAGCAAGCACCGGTATTTCTCAAACACGGGCCACCATGGCCCTTACCACACTTCTGACATACATCACTAGGACCCATACCACCAACACCTTGGGCCCTTGGAACGTCATTGGCAAACCCCCTATGGGGCGCATGAGA
>JAGDQO010002537.1:0-32396 GCA_018342035.1 Solanum appendiculatum | reverse complement strand
AAACAAGATCTTGATTCTTCCTTGTTTGAATTGAAGGCTTGGTGAAAGAGGGCAAGGTGGAAGTTTTCTCCCAAGGGGGAGATGGTGCCCTTAGGTACCAAGGTAGGTTGTGTGTGCCTTGTGTTGATGGTTTGAGGGAGAAAATTCTTGAGGAGGCTCATAATTCTTCCTACTCCATCCACCCCGGTTCCACCAAAATGTATAGTGATTTGAGGGATGTGTATTGGTGGAGAGGCATGAAGAAAGACATTGCCAAATTCGTCTCCGGTTGTCATAGTTGTCAACAAGTCAAGGCCGAACATCAAAGGCCGGGTGGTCTAACCCAAGACATAGAGATTCCTACTTGGAAGTGGGAAGAAATTAATATGAATTTTGTAGTTGGTTTACCCAAGACTAGAAAAGGTTTTGATTCTATTTGGGTGGTGGTTGATAGGATGACAAAATCGGCTCATTTTCTACCGGTAAAGACAACATATGGGGCAGAAGATTATGCAAGGTTATATATTCATGACTTGGTAAGGTTGCATTGGATTCCCCTATCCATCATATCGGACCGTGGTACTCAATTTACTTCACACTTTTGGAAGTCTTTTCAAAGGGGTCTAGGTACGAGAGTTAAGCTTTCTACGGCCTTTCACCCGCAAACGGATGGCCAAGCCGAAAGGACTATCCAAACACTTGAGGATATGCTTAGGGCTTGTGTATTGGAGCTTAAGGTTAGTTGGGATGATCATCTTCCATTGATTGAGTTTGCCTATAACAATAGCTATCATTCTAGCATCGTATGGCTCCTTTTGAGGCTCTCTATGGGAGGCGTTGTAGATCACCGGTTGGGTGGTTTGAGGTTGGTGAGGTGGCCTTGTTAGGACCAGAACTAGTTATGGAGGCTCTTGAGAAGGTTAGGATGATTAGAGAAAGGTTGAAGATGGCCCAAAGTCGCCAAAAGTCCTATGCAGATGCGAGGAGAAGGGCTCTTGAATTCCGAGTTGGTGATTGGGTTTATTTGAAGGTGACACCCATGAAGGGTGTGGTTCGTTTTGGTAAGAAGGGCAAGTTGAGCCCAAGATATGTGGGTCCTTATAAGGTTGATGAGGAGAATTGGCAAGGTAGCTTATGAGTTGGAATTGCCTAGCGAGATGGATTTGGTTCATATCCGGTATTTCATGTGTCTATGTTGAGGAAAGTGGTGGGTGATCCGAATGCATTGTGTCTCTTGATGTTGTGGGTGTTGTTGAAGATAATTTGACCTATGAAGAGTTCCGGTCCAGATTTAGATAGACAAGTGAAGAGGTTGAGAAACAAAGATGTGGCTTCCATTAAAGTCCTTTGGAGAAATCAACAAGTTGAAAGTGCTACTTGGGAGGCCGAAGCGGACATGCAAAGGCGATATCCTTATCTTTTCCACTCCACTCGAGCCTAAGGTATTGATCTAAGCCCTTTATAAAATCTCAGGTCTTAAGTTCAGCCCCCATGTCATTGCATACATTCATGTTTAAGTTGACAAGTTCATTGTGGTTTTACAACTATGTTGAGGTTTTGAAATAAGGTGTAAGTGCATTGTTGCATCCTTATGTGGGCTGAAATTGCCATGTTTGTGTCTCCCATGTACGTTTCTTTAACATTCGGGGACGAATGTTCCCAAGGAGGAGATATTGAAACGACCCCAAAAATGCCCGAAAATGTGCTTCGGAAACACCTATAATTGTAATTTCCATATATCTCAAACTCCGTGCATGATTTCGGAAATTCGACTTCATATTCTTATTTTTGGGGTCAAATTGAGTGGGAAATGGGTCTAACCCGAATTTTAGAGCAACCGTATCAAAATTCAAAAATCGCAAAAATTGCGATTTGGAGGGTCAACTTTAAAGGGGCATATCTCTTAGCACACAAGGAACTGGAAGGGCTGCAACCTATAAATTAAAGCTCTTTGAGTTAGCTTTCCAACGCACTTGGTTTCACCTCATTCCGAGTTAGGATGAGGGAGTTATGACCATTTTCGTAAAACCTGTCTGTGCAGATTTGCAATTTCCAGTGAGCTATTTTTTTTAGGCGGGTTGGAGACGTTTTTTTTATAAAAAGGGGATATGTCCCATACTTAGTCATTTTTCTTAACTCCAAAAACACTCTCTAAGCCCTCTCCAAAAATTCCACCAAGATCTTCAACCAAATTCAAACATCTCAAGCTCTAATTCCGGATTCAAGACTCAAACTCAAGCTTCGATTCTCCATTCCAATCTTCATCAAGGATTCTCCAAAGTTGAGGTATGTGGGTTTGATTGTGGAAACCTTCCTTTCCACAAGTCCAACCATTTATCCTCTATTTCTACTTCAAGTTTATGGGTCCTTATGATTATTCATGAACTCTTGAATTATGGAATTACTACTACACACCCCATTATGGTCCATTTTGCATATTATCATGAAATGGAATTATTATGTGATGTTTATGGTTTACACGCTTCCATGATCAAATTATGAAGGTTGATATATATATGTATGTTGTTGGTGGGCTCATTTATATGGATTTTGGAATTGGTTGGACTTAGTATTCTTGAAATACATGATTTCATTTACATGAACAACTGCCCACCTTGTGTTTGATAAAATGCCCATTTATAGAATTCTTAGGAAAGGGAAGGTCCAAGGTACGTCCTATGAGTCGGATGGTTATGTAATTACTGAAATGATGATGAAATGGACACATGTATATGATTTTCTCTATATAAGTGTTGTGAGTCGACCAAGCCTAGTACGGGGGGTAGTAGGCCCGTATAACCGTATCGAGGGGTTGGTACCTTGGTTGCCTAGTACGGGGGTAGTAGGCCCGTATAACCGTATCGAGGGGTTGGTACCTTGGTTGCCTAGTACGGGGGGTAGTAGGCCCGTATAACCGTATCGAGGGGTTGGTACCTTGGTTGCCTAGTACGGGGGGTAGTAGGCCCGTATAACCATATCGAGGGGTTTGTACCTTGGTCCCTAGCTCGGGGGGTGGTAGGCCCGTGTAACCATATTGAGGGGTTTGTACCTCTTTCGCCTCTCCAAGGGGGTGGTAGGCCTTGGAAATACTATATTGATGGTCACTCGCCACACATGTACTACGTCCCACTAAATATGATTTTTTTATGTAAGCATCATTATACATATCATTTCATTAATATGCTATCTATTGGGTATGATTACGCATTTTTCCTATGATGTCCATCTAATGTAGCATTGCATTGCATCCCATATACTTAGTACATTCAAATGTACTAACGCATACTCTATGCCTACATGATGTCACATGTAGGGACCGGAGCACCGCTTGACCATCCTCCTCCGCGTGGCTAGTACGATTTTCTATAGTGGTTATTGGTGAGTCCTCCATTTCGGGGACGTTGCTCATGATCTTTTGCTATGTATAAAACTTTTCCTTTCTAGTTATGTTTTGACTATGAGGGTGAGCCCGGTAGTTTGTCTTGGCCCCCGCTAAGTACTCATGTTTAGAGGTGGTGTTGGACAAGTTGTGTATTATGCTTGAGCTTGACTCATCTATGGTATTTATGTATCATTTCTTTTTTTTTCTTGCTCCCTTAGTTCCGATTTCCCCCTTGATTATGCTTATCGCTTATGGTCATTTAATTGCTTCCGCGACCAAGGATGTGTAATGATACGCTATGAGGCTTGTTTGGGGTTCCTTCGGGTTCCCCATTCGCCGGTCACATCTAGGCCCTAGGCTTGGGTCGTGACAGCTTAACTTATCCCTTCTCTCTTTTCAAAAAACCAATTTATACTTCCACAAAAATTTTACACATTTCAGCACGTGAGTCCATTCGACGAAATAAGTCGGGGTAACCAAGTGATTCGGCGACCCGCCGAAGTTCTCCTCATCGCCTTTTTGTGCTTGATTTCTTCCTTAGGTGGTTCTGGTAATTTAGGTGAGCTAGATCGGGCTCGCTATTCTGCTCAGCGATACGCCGAAGTGCTCCTGTTGGTCGCTGAGTTGGTTTCGTTCATGAGCCACTCTGCTGTAACTTTAGGTGAGCTAGAAGCTCACTCAGCGAGTCGCCAAGTGGCTTTGCGAGCTCCAGCCTTCCTTTTCTTCAGATTTTCTAACTTTTTCGCTTCTTTTCACAAAATAATGTCCTTACATTGTTCTTGAACCGCCATGCCGCACATAAACAATTTAACATCGGTTTTGAGCACAAACTAGGTATTGAGGACACTAAATCATTGAATAACAAGCCCTAAATGAGTCAAAATTGCCGACTCATCAATAACGTTTGAATATATTGTATCGTTCTTTATCATTTCATAATGACACACATAAACAATTTAAAAATAAGCTTAGTACAATATTATAAAGTAAAAGTATGGGTACATATAGAATTGTATAATAAAGATAAGGTAGAAGGTAAAATGAGATTATTAAATATATTAAATGAAAAGGGAAAATAAGAAGAAAAAAAAAGGGCAACAACGTGACCAAATTGGTTATTACATAAAATGATACTTTCCATCGTTATATATTAACAAATAAAATAATATGATACAATAAAAATTTAAGCAACAGTCTGACCAAACATGTTATTACCTATATTCAGATTAGCAAACTAGAAACAATAAAAGATGAAAAGAAAAAAAAAAGAACTATCCGAGTTCATAGAACTCACTGCGTGTCCTTAAGGAATTTAATCCCCTCAGTGTACCCGAGGTTATGGATTATTTCCTCCCAAGATAAAACTGATAAACTATTAAATAAGTAGCGGTACCTCAAACTTTGATAACTTCAATGAACATAAAATTCAGCAACGAGATCACACACAGACTCAATCTATTGATTTTGTTTGTAAGAAATGCATGTAGAAGAAGGAAGAATTCGATGCCTAAAAATGTGAGAAATCCTCTCTATTTATAGCCAACTATAGGTGTGAACATACCTGTTCAGAAAAGACTTGTCTGTTCAGAATGACCTTGGTGTCTTTTGAGAAAAGAAATGTTTGTTAGAAAGGAACATGTCCTTTCTAAGCGAATTTCAAATTAATTCCGTTACGCGAATTAATTAGTTAATTCGGTTTCAAAAATTCAAATTAATTCTGTGAATTAATTAATTAATATCAACGAAAAATAAATTAATTAATGAGATTGATAAATAAATTTTACCTAAAAAATTATCAATCAATCACATCATTTGCTAAAGCCAAAGCCAAAGCCAAAGTCGAAGCCGAAGCCGAAGTCGAGCCTAGCGAGCGACGACGATAGCAAGAGGGGGCACCCTTTACTTAACCCTATAAGAGCTAAAGGAAGTGTTTTCTAATATAAGGACAAAACTTTTCCTTTCTTCTACCAATATGGGAGAAATGACTTTTCATTTTTCCTCCGCTTGGTTCTCCCACATTTCCCAATTCTCTTTCTCATTTTCCATTCACACCTTGCTTAAACCCAACAATTCTCCACATAATGGAGAATGACTATTGTTAAAAGGTTTGCATGAAAAATTGTGTGACTCGTATGTAAGGATTAATTGCATCTGAATAAGTAGGTTTTTCTTTGAACTTTTTGTAGTGAACGTATATCGGATATACTCGGTCAACCAGTAGATTTGATATCTTTGAACCACCGAGCTTTGATGTATACCTAGATAATATAAGTCACACAATCAACCCTTGAACTATTTTTGGTTCTCATTGTTTTGTTCGTTTCAGACATGAATACGTCTTGGTTTATAAGTGCGTAGAGAACTGGCCTTACCGGATTCTTTTTGAAGTGGCTTACACTTCACACTTACATAGGTGATTTCTAAATGTATTATCCCATACATACACCATTTGATATACCTTGTATCAAACTTAGAAACCATTAAAAAGTCCTAATGTCTTTATCCTTGTTATTGAACATTGTCTCATCATGAGAATGGACATTTTGACAATGTTGAACCGTCATCTATGACTTTGTTTGATCTCCTTGAACCTATATCTTGGGATCTCCAGTCTTCTAGGTAAAGTTATCACCACGATGATGTGTCCTCGGCCATAGTCGCATTCCCATCGATGATCTCTCAACTCCCTCTCTAATTAGGCCTTTTGTAAGTGGATCCGACACATTATCCTTTGACTTTACATAGTCAATTATGATAATTCTACTAGAGAGTAGTTATCTAACAGAGTTGACGACACTTGCCGTTATGCATAACGCTTCCAGCCCTTCCTATTGCAGCTTGACTAGCGCAATGTATGCATATAGGGGCTATTGGTTTGGGCCAAAATGGAATGTCTTCTAAGAAATTTCGGAGCCATTCAGCTTATTCGCCTGCCTTGTCTAAGGCTATGGATTCAGACTCCATTGTAGAGCGAGCTATACATGTTTGTTTGGATGATTTCCAAGATATTGCTCATCCACCAATAGTGAAAACATATCCACTCGTGGATTTAGTTTCAATTGACCCAGTAATCCAATTTGCATCACTATATCCTTCAACAACTACTGGATACTTGTTGTAATGCAAAGTATAGTTTTGAGTGTCATCTAAGTACCCCAAAACTCTTTTCATTGCCATCTAATTATTTTGATTGGGATTACTTGTGTATCGACTCAGTTTAGTTATAGCATAGGCTATGTCTGGTCATGTATAGTTCATGATGTACATCAAACTTTCCAACACTCTGGCATAGTCCAATTGAGACTGACTTTCACCTTTATTCTTAGCGAGACCAAGATTCACATCAATTGGTGTTTTTGCACTTTTGAAGTTTAAGTACTTGAACATTTCAAGTACCTTTCGAATATAATAAGAATGAGACAATGCAAGACCATGAGGAATTTTATGAATCATAATTCTCAATATCAAATCGGTAACTTCTAGATCTTTCATATCAAACTTACTAGTGAGCGTACGCTTAGTAGATTTATGTTAGCAATGTTGTTACTTATTATCAGCATATCATCCACATATAGGTATACAATGACCTCTCGGTTTGGAGTGTCTTTAATGTAAACACATTTATCACATTCATTGATCTTAAATCCATTCACCAACATGGTTTGATCAAATTTTGCATGCCATTATTTGGGTGTTTGTTTTAATTCATAAAGTGACTTGAAAAGTTTGTACACTTTCTTTTCTTTACTAGGAACCACGAAGCCCTAGGGTTGTTTCATGTAAATATCTTTCTCCAATTCTCCATTTAAGGAAGCTATTTTTACATCCATTTGATGGATTTGAAGGTCATATACTGCAACTAGGGCAATTAGCAGCCGAATGGAAGTAATCCTAGCTACTGATGAGTATGTGTCAAAATAATGAAGACTTTATTTCTGTCTAAAGCCTTTGATGACAAATCTTACTTTGTATTTGTCAATAGTTCCACCAGCTTTCATTTTCTTTTTGAAAATCCATTTTTAACCCAAAAGTTTGTTTCCTGGAGGAAGATCAACCAATTTCCAAGTATGGTCACTTAAGATTGAATCAATCTCACTATTGACAACCTCTTTCCAAAAGAATGAGTCTGTAGACAATATAGCTTCTTGAATGTTTGAGGCTCATTTTCAAGAAGGAATGTTACAAAATTAGATCCAAAAGAAGTGGATGTCCTTTGATGTTTACTACACTTGGATTGTCTTTATTAGGTACATTCTGCTTTGGTTCTTTTTGAGGTCGTTTAGACCCTTCACTAGACAACTTGAGTCTAGTTTTATACAGATAGATGTGTACAAAGAATTCAGCGTTATTTGATTCAATCACCATATTGTCATGAATATCTAGATGTTCGGACTTATGAATCAAAAATCGCCATGCATTACTGGTTGTGGCATATCCAATGAATACACAGTCAACAATCTTAGGTCCTATTTTGACCCTTTTAAGCATAGGAACTTAGACTTTGACTAGACACCCCCACGCTTTGAAATATTTCAAGTTGGGTTTTCTATCTTTCTATTTCTCATATGGAATAGCATGTGTCTTGCCGTGGGGCACTCTATTGAGTATTTAATTTGCTATAAGGATAGCTTTCCCTCACAAGTTTTGTAGTAAATCTGAACTTATAAGTAAGAAATTCATCACTTCCTTTAAAGTTCAGTTTTTCCTTTTCGTAATTCCATTAGATTGAGTGAGTATGGAGCAGTGGTTTGATGGATGATTCCATTTTCCAAACATATTTCTGTAAAAGGAGATTCATATTCTCCACCTCTATCACTTCTAATCATTTTTATCTTTTTATCCAACTGATTTTAAACTTCAGTTTTGTATTGCCTAAACACTTCTATTGCTTCATCCTTACCATTTAGAAAATAGACATAATAGTATTTAGTGCAATCGTCAATAAAACTTATGAAAATAATTTTTTCGACCACGAGATGGTGTTGACTTCATGTCACAATTGTCAGTGTGGATCAACTCTAAGGGGTATGAATTCCTTTCAGTAGATTTATATGGATGCTTAGCATACTTAGATTCATTACATACTTGACATTTTGATTTATTGCACTCAAAGTTTGGCAAAATATTTAAGTTAATCAGTTTTCGCCACATTTTTTAATTGACATGTCCTAAACATTTATGCCATAAATAGTTTGACTCAAGTAAGTAAGAAGAAGCAGAATTTTTATTCATATCAACTGCAATTACATTGAGTTTGAAAAGGTCCTCAGTGAGGTAACATTTTCCTACATACATTTCATTCTTACTCACTATAATTTTATGAGAAACAAATACACACTTGAATCCATTCTTGGTTAGAATTGATATAGAAACTAAGCTCTTTCGCAATTTTGGAACATACAAGACTTTTTTTAAAGTCACCACCTTGCCAGAGGTCATCTTCAAGTAAATCTTACCAGTTCCTTCAATCTTTGCAGCAACAGAGTTATCCTTGAACAACTTCTCGTCTGTTGGGGCTGGAACATATGATGCAAATAGTTCTTTGTTGGCACAAACATGATAAAGAGGCACCAAAATCTACCCACCATTCTCTTGGATTGCCAATCAAGTTGTATTCTGAAAGCATCGCACAAAGATCATCCATATCTTCTTTCGATTCAACCAAATTTGCTTGATTCTTCTTCTTGTCCTTCTTAGGAGCCCGACACTCAGTAGCCTTGAGACCACGTTTGCCACAGTTGAAGCAGTTTCCTGTGAATTTCTTCTTAGGAGGATTATTTTTCGATCCAGATGCTTTCTTTATTTTCTATGACTTCATGAAATCTTCTTCAACAATATTTGCTCTAGATATTGCTGAGTTTCCACGTGACCTCTTTTCTACAGCCTTGTTATCCTCTTTGATTCTCAGTCTTACCATGAGATCTTCAACAGTCATCTCCTTGCGTTTATGCTTTAAGTAGTTTTTGAAGTCCTTTCACAGCGGTGGTAACTTTTCAATTATGGCAACCACTTGAAATGCATTGTTCACAACCAATCCTACATTAAAAATATGTGAGTATTAAGACCAGACTTAATATGTTCAATACAGGTATTATATAAAATTATACTTTCGGCAAGGAGATTATGGATTATAACATGCAACTCCTGAACTTGGGTGACATCAGCCTTATTGTCTATCATTTTATAGTCCAGGAACTTTGCCACAATGAATTTATTCATTTCGGCATCCTCTGTTTTGTACATCTTTGTCAAAGCATCCTAGAGTTCTTTTGAGGTTTTCATATTACTGTACACATTGTACAGATCATCTTGTAGGCCACACAGAATGTAATTCTTGCATAGAAAATCTGAGTGCTTCCAAGCTTCTGTTACTAAGAATCATTCTTCATCCGGAGTTTCTTTAGATAGGATAGGAACGTTCTCACTGATGAACCTCAGCAGACTCAACATAGCCAGATAGAAGAACATCTTTTGCTGCCATCTCTTGAAATCGACACCAGAAAATTTTTCAGGTTTTTTGAGCCAGTGCAATAGTAGCATTTGAACGATTAGTGTGTGCCACATATGTTGTTGCAGCATTCATTGTTCCAACATTGACTTGATTTGAATTAGTCATTTCTCTGTCACAAATGGCAGACGATTTAGTATATGAAATACTAACAACAAAGATTCAATCTTTATACAACTTGTTTCTGATTTAACGATGGAGTTTTTATTTTCTTCTAATCGTTAACCGAATGAATCTTAAATTCTGATGAAGTTTTTATATTCTTCAAATTAGGTTCAGATTTAGACATAATAGAAAATCCGAAAGGTTGTAATCTCCCGAAACCTCAAATAAAAGAAACAAAATTAAATAAAATTTCTTAAGCTTGTTATCTCCTGTATTCAGATTAGCAAATGAGAGACAATAAAAGATGAAAAGAAAAAGAAAAGAACTATCTGAGTCTAGAGAACCACTGTATGTCCTTAAGGAATTTAATCCCCTCAATGTACCCGAGGTTATAGATTATTTCTTCCGAAGATAAAATGGATAAATTATTAAAGAGTAGCGGTACCTCAAACTTCGACAACTTTAACGAACGCAAAATTCAACAACGAGATCACACATAGACTCAATCAATTGATTTTGTTTATAAAAAATATATGCAGAAGAAGGAAAAATTCGATGCCAAAAAATGAGAGAAAGTCTCTCTATTTATAGTCAATTATAGGTGTGAACATACCTGTTCAGAATGGCCATGATGTCTTTTAGGAAAAGAAATATCTGTTCGGAAGGAACAAGTCCTTTCCGAGCGAATTTCAAATTAATTCCGTTACGCGAATTAATTAGTTAATTCGGTTCTCCAAATTCAAATTAATTAATTAATTAATAATTCTGAAGTAATATTAAGAAAAAAGGAAATTAATTAATGAGATTGATAAATAAATTTTGCCTAAAAAATTATCAATCAATCAAATCATTTGCCAAAGACAAAGCCAAAGCCAAAGCCGAGGAAGTGACGACGGCGCGAGGGGGCACCCTTTACTTATCCCTTTAAGAGCTAAAAGAAGTGTTTCCTAATATAAGGACAAAACTTTTCCTTTCTTCTACCAATATGGAGAAATAACTTTTTATTTTTCCTCCACTTGGTTCCCCCACATTTCCCAATTCTCTTTCTCATTTCCCATTCACACCTTACTTAAACCCAACAAAACATCATCTTCAAAGTCAAATACATTACAATAAAACATGTAGGAATCATCCAAACAAGCTCTTAAATGAATTTGTAGCTTCTGTAGCCCAATTGGGCACATCTTTTCTTTATTACATTTCACTTGGATAAAGTTTTTAGTAGCTGCCTGTTCTTGATATGTTTATGTACTCCTTTTAAATCAAGAATTAATAAGTTTTCATTTACTATATGTAGACAATTGTTTTTTAAATGACACATATATCGTACACTATACATGGCTTGAGCAGAAAACAATGTATCCACTTAAATCCACATAAGAGGAAATCGCCCTAAATCCACTTCAATTAATATTACGATGATGTTCTAAAAGTTACAGTGATTGTATTGCTAATTTCTATTGCGGAGTTCATTTGCACTCATGTAAACTACATCCTCTAGATTAGAGAAAAAATGTATAGTAAAAGATTCAAATTGAGAAAAATTAATTTATTGTTGAATTTTAAGGCAGAATCAATTTTCCTATCAATGGCATGATTGATGATTTCTTCATAAATGATTGGTAAGCTGAGTCGGCTTGTGGATTTAAATTATATACATGACTCGTACAAATATACTAGTTTTTGGGGCACGCACATTGTGCGTGTGGCCGTATCAATAAAAATGATTTTTATGAAAATAGTATATAAACAATATTTTAAAGTTATAATGTATCTATATATAATTAAAAGGAAAAAAGTCTAGCCTAAGATTAAGCCAAGTGGCAGCGTAGGATAAAGACATGTGTTAGCTTTAGGACAAATTAGTTAAGTTAGGTAGTAATTAGTTATTATTTGCCTTTAATTTTTATTTTTAAAACAATAAATAAATTCTGATAGTTATTTTATATTTTTCAATTTTTCACAATAATTAATTTTTTTACCATCGTAACAGTTTTTAATCCTAGAATCTAATTTAATGTACTTTTTAAATATATTTTCTAACTTATATTACATTATTAAAAAAAACTAAAAACAACCATAAGAAAGAAAATTGCGGTGTTTGCATTAACATACCAAAAGAAATAAGTTCAACTCAAGCTCCCTTATATAGCTTCAAATATAATATAAAATCAGCATGCTAATATTTAAATTATATTAGCATTAATTTTCAAACATTAATTAATTATATTAGATAAGATCAAAAAGCATTAATTCTCTTTGTTTTTGTTTTAATGAAGCTTATGGCTTTAGTATTTATTATATTTTATTTTAGTCTAGAATATAAATTTTTTGTATTTTTATTATTCTAGAAACAATTATTTAATATTTTATTATAATATTGTTATTTTTATTTTAAATATAGAAAAATTCAAAATTCAAAATAAAAAGGAAATAAAAATAGACAACAAAATAACCACCTACACCACATGCACGTTCTACCCCCTTTACCCTAAATCACGCACGCATTACACATATGCACAACATAAATAATATTTATTATTATTTTAAAATCTTCATTTTTTGGCAAAAACATTAAAAATAAAGCAAGTGTCATAACCACAGCACGCCAAGTGTCAATTTTAGGATAAAATTAAAAAAATATTACGCAAAACTGATTTGATAGTAAATTTTAAATGGATGGTTACAACCTCCTCCTACTTTGTTTTGCCTATATATTTGACAAATTCATTGTTCCTGAAAAAATTCATCAATTTATTTATCCATGTATTTTTAGCAGGTACAAATGTTAATTTTCATTAAACTTTGATTTTTTTCTTCATTTTTTTTTTGTCTACTATTCTATGATAATCTGTTGCTCAAAAGAATTTGTATACTAAAGCCATA
This sequence comes from Solanum appendiculatum, assembly GCA_018342035.1. Lineage (NCBI taxonomy): Eukaryota > Viridiplantae > Streptophyta > Magnoliopsida > Solanales > Solanaceae > Solanum > Solanum appendiculatum. The sequence goes on along the minus strand of JAGDQO010002537.1, from coordinate 19,536 downwards.
AAAAGTAGAAGATATGATTGTATTTTCTTCACTTTTTTGTAAGTGATTAGAATTTTTTATTTTAATCTACACTTAGGATTTGTTATAGATTAAAAATAAATGAAATAACAATACTCTTATTTGTTATCTAATTTAACAATTTTGGCAAATTAGCCACTCAATGATGGCCAATTGATTCAATTCTCTCTTTTATAAACTATTTTCATACTTTTTCTTTCACATATATATTTGCTTTTCTAACCCAATTAAAAATATTCTAAATTTATGTAGTAAGAAATTTTTTTCACAGATTTGATTGGACTATAAATTTTATAGGTGGTAAATTCTGTGTTATTCAATTTTATTTTTTTACACGAGGTACATATATTAAAATTAGGTTTAGGCATATAAATTATTTATATATTTTGATAAAATTTTGGTGGATACTTTATAATTTCATTAAGCTTAAGTTATTCAAAACATATTCACAACGATATTCTTACTTTTTAAAGAATACTCCAATATAAATCATAATTTTATAATTAACAGACAATGATTTTGTACCAAAAATAAATATTAAAAAAATAAAGCATAAACTTTATTAAGATGATAAAAACAAAACACATGTAAAATATTATTATTTGGGTATATTTGATCTAACATATTTTATTGTGTTTATTCTATTTTTTGAGAAAATGGGTTAATCTATAACAATTTAGCACAATTTATTAGATAATATAAGGATAAGATTTATTTGAATTTGAAATGAGAATTTTCTGATTATTTATAGACATATTATATATATTTTTTTGTTAGTATAACTCATAGAGACAATCCTGTATTAGATAAGAATATGTACACAAGAAGAAAAACAAAATGAAAATAGAGATAATATAATAAGTGACACACACATATATATATATAAAAAAAAAAAATTAAACTATTTTATTAGTAAAATATGAAATATACTATAATTATTCCATTATATACTTTAAATATAACTGATTGTTGCTAATTATATATGAAATATACCAAATTATTTTATTATTATACCTTTTGTACTCTATAATTTATTCATGCTAATTATATTTTAAATCCATCATAATTTAAAAAATTAATCGTAAAATATGGGCACAATAATAGGAAGATGATTGAAATTTTATAAAAGAAAAAAATTACTAAATTTAATAATAAAAAAAAGAATAAATTAAATACAAACCTACACATGCCCCCTTTACCCCCATTATCCCACTACTCACAAATACATGCACGATTTATTATCAATTCCACAGATAAATTTATTATTTTGTTTAGTTTATCTTTTCTTTTTTTAAGAAAAACTCAGTACAACTAAAACATACATTTTTTACTTCATATTATTTTGTTTTTAAATTTTTAAATATCCATCTAAATATCCTAATCAATCTAGGTTAATAATAATAATAATATATCTATGTATATATGATAGGAGAGGTGAAATCACCACATGTCAGTGCCACAATTAATTTCTAATTCTTACTTTTAAAATATCAATTAATTAATTAATATTAATTCAATTATTTTATTAAAGAAAGACACATATCATTAACTAAGACAAATAATGACAAATAGCAATATATCAGATTTTAACTATTATTTATTTTTGAAAAACGTTTTTATAGTTATTTTAATTTTCTATAAATACAAATTGTAACAGTTTTGTAATCATAGTAATGATTATTAATTTGATTTCATTTCAAAATATTATTAGTATTCCATGTTGTGTTTGCATTAAAACCCCTGAAAACAAAGATTATGTCTATATTTTAATATTTGTTTTTTGATTTTTAATACAACAAAGTGGAAATTATATAAAGAAAAATGGCAAAAAGAAAAAGAGAAGAGTTCCCCATTTCCCTCGCCATTCCCTTTCAACTTCTCCCACGTTCACAGTACACTAATAAAAAACAAATTTTATCAGATTTTAAAATTTTTAATCTTAATTTTCGCTTTAATTTTTTAAAGCCTTTTGAATTTGCAGTTACTTTATTTGTATTAATAATTTTTATTTATTTTAATTATTACTTTTCCTTATAAATTCAAATTCTAACTGTTTTAAATTTACAATAATGCGTATCTATATAATTGGTTATTTTTTCCTTTATTTTTTACAACTTTTTAAAAATTCAAATTTTGATAACTATTTTAATTTTTTTTACATTTTTTAATAGTTACTTAATTATTTACAGATCTTTTTTTAAAAAAATAATCAAACTCATATAATTTTTATTATAATGATGATTATCTTTTAATATAATTTTTAATACGTGGCAAATTAAATTAACATCATTTTGGTAAATTGATAAAATACAATACTACATGATGCATATTTAATCCTATTTTTATATATCTTTGTATTTTCATAATAGAATAATACATGATGGATATTTAATCCTATTTTTAATTATTTTTATTTTTATTTTTAAAAAATAGAGAAAAGTGTAACAAAACTACCCGAATTCCCCCCACAAGCCCACGTCCTGCACAAAACCACCCACATCCTTTTGCCTCCTCTATTAAAAGACATGAACCGTTTTGAATCACTTCAAATATACGAACACACAATTTTTAATATTGTTCTTTTTTTCTTTAGCTTCAGACAATTATTTTGCCAATTGGAAGTCTACATTGTTAAGGTGCGTGTATTTTTTATTACTTGATTTTCAAGTAAATATTATATCACAATATTTATATACAAAATTATAAGTATTCTTGAGATTTTTGTGCAATTATCTAATTAATTGTTTTGGTCTTCATTAATATGATTTATTCATTGTCAGATTTAAATATTTATATTATATAGAGAATCAACTTTAGATCATATTTGTATTTATATAGTCAATTATATCTTTGAAGAAGCAACAAAAGGTTAGTCCTACTTTTCTTTTATGTGGAATATTTTGAAGTTCTTGCTAAAATTTATTTTAAAGAGATAGTCTTTTTTTAATTTGTAGTAAGCTTTACATATATATAATAGCAACAGATTAAATGTATGTAATGTAAAAAAGACATGATATTAAATATTTATTGAATTATATTAGTTGATGCATTGTTAACATTGGTGCATTATGATGTTTTATGATTATGCAATTAAAGTATTTTCTTTTGATAAAAAAAATAGATTGTTCAATAGATGTGTAAGTGCTCATTAATTTAGCACGACATTACTCCCAAGTTCCCCACTACCCTACAAACACGCATGACCTAAAAATCATTTCAAATTTAAAACGTTATTTTTCAACAAAATCATAAATTAATTTTTAAGTGAAAATTGAGGCTGCTTCCTCAATATTTTTCTATTTTTATACCATCTAACAATAAATTTAGCATCCGTAAAAAATATTATATCAAAAATGAGAATTAAACAATAATAATTATTTGCACATTTCTCTAATAACTATATCACAGGGAGAAAAAATAACGGTTACATATTCCAACTGTACTGATAAAAAAAACCACCAACTACAAAGAATTATTTATTCTCTCAATCTTCTTATGTACTCTCTTTATTCTTTCTTTATTTTATCTTCTTTTATCTATTGTTATTGTGCTTCATTTTGTTCAAATTTTTGGTAGCTTACATTTATAATCGTTTCAGTGCTTTTATGTCGTTGAATTCAAAAAAGGTGACTTATTGCTTGCAGAATCCTTGAAATAGAAAAGTAACTTCGAAATTACTTCAAAGTAATGATCAGAGGTATACATTTATAATCCATATATTTAGAATTGAGATAGTTTGTTCATAGTATTCATCCACATTTTTTTATTCTTATGCAGATTTTCAATCGTATCACAAGGTAGATGAGAAATTAAAAAGAGATTAAGAGTAATATTTTACCATAAAAATGTGACATTTGGTTAAATTTATGAAGGGGAAGACTAAACAACTCCAAGCCTCCATATATATGCATAATTTTGTTTTTCATGTATATAAAATAAGAATTTGAACAATTCATTCCTAATTCTCATCATATATTATAGTATGATATTTGCTGAGTAATTTTAATTTATTTTTGGCCTATAGGAAGAATATTAAATATTAACTTTATAAATTTATAAGGATAACTCCCACCACAAAATAGTGTTTATTCATATATCGAATTCATATCAGTTTTATTATTTTTTTGCTATTTGCTTATAATAGAATGTTATGTTTAGTTGAGAGTATATTATCTTTGCATTCTATCTTACTGAAATATATATATACATACATATATATACATATATAAATAAAAAAATTTCTTTACATGTGTATTTAACTTTACATATTGTAGAATGCATATGATGTTAAAATGGTATGATACTAATTAAATTTTTGATGATGTGTGTAAATCATGTTTTTGTATGCATCTTTAGTATTGATGCATTCTGGTGTTTCATGATCTTGGTGGGTGGGTTTCAAGTCCCACATCAATAAGAGATTTAATGTATCAATCCTCCAAGAAAGACTTTGGCGTGATTATTCTATAGACAGAACAACTTTTATATTCATAGAGTTTCACTTGCTTTTTCATTTTCTTTAGAAAAAAAAAACATCATAAAGAATAATTCAATTTTTGTAATATATGGAGCTTCAAATATTACTTTTACTTTCTTTTGTTAAGGTAGTACTTATCCTCTTTAGCATTAATTGTGAGAAATCGAAATGTTCATAATGAAGTTGTCAAGGATCCAAGTGTTGTAATCGTGAATGGATTAACATTAGTCGACATGTATAACTTGTCATCTCTATTTATTGTTCAAGTATAATATATGTCTTTACATTTTATTGCTTTTGGAGGATACTTGCAGAGATTTTTAATTATATGCTTTAGTAGTGACAATGGTCATGGTTGATATTTTTTAAAATTTATTTATGTATTTTTGTTGCTAATTGTTATTCATCATCTAAGTATTGGGTGATCTAAATGATCATTCAAGTTTCAAGATATGTTTATCTTGAACTCATTAAAGTAACATGTCATAACGATTCTGTCAATCATGAAAATGGGCTATAATTTGAACTCATTATGATAGCATGTCATAATGATCCTGTCTATTATAATGGCTAAATCATATTTTCTCTTATAAAATTTATATTGGAGTATAGTATTAATTTATTTTGGGTGAAGAAAACTTATATTTGTTGAATATTTCTACTTGAGATTTGTTTGTTTGTTTTTGTAGTATTTAATAGTCAAGTGACTTTCGACTCCTTAACTTTTAATGGAGTTTGATACTTTTTCAAACAAAAAACAGTTACAGTTACATGAAAAAACATTGGTAAGATACAATTTAAATTATAGCATCATACTATCTTCTTAGAATTGCAACACATTCTTGAAGTGGATATGTATGTTATTCATATAGGAATAACTTCAAGTATAGAGGTATTTCTGTTACATTATTATTTTCTTCTTGATACTATTTAAAATAATCATATATTAAGAAATATTTATATAGACTATAGTACGATACAAATTGTTGTCTCTTGATAGAAGAAATATAATTTCAATTATTTTTTTAAAAAAATTTTAACCAATTAACCATTCAAGTTAAAATATCACAAATATCTAGAATAACATTATTTTTTTGCTTTACCTTAGTGTACAATATTACTTGATGATTTAATAATAAATAATGAATGTACAAAGGAAACGTGCATTAATTCAATGTTTTCTTTCGGGCTATTTAGGTGCATTAGTATTTGTGCATAATAGATTTTCTATTTTAAGGTTATCAATGATAAATATTTAGATTAACTTAATTTAAATTAACATATAAAAAATATATTTATATTAATTTTTAAAAAAGAAGAGAAAAAACTATTAAAAAAAAACTAAACAAAACTACCTTAGTGCACGTCCCTTGCCCCCATTTCCCCACTAACTTACAAACACACAAATGCACGATTTAAATTTTTACAGGATAAAATTAAACAGTAAATAATCAAAAAATAATAATTTTTTAATATATTGTTTTTAACAATTCTAAATTCCACAACAATTTGGCGAGTTGATGAGCTAATACGGCTGGCTTACTTTTCATATGTATGTGGGAACCTAGCGTTAAGTACTGGGGCCAGCCTCAAAGGAATAGGGTTGAATGTTGATATATACCGTATTTCAGCTGACCTTTCCAAATCATGCTTCGCAATCAAGCTAGAAAAAGACTAAGCAAGTGTTGTCCTAATGAAATGGTGGATTGTTTAGTATAACATTCATTCCTGAGAAGGAAGTTATACACGTTTTTGAACACAACTCAATTTCAAAATCTATTTTTGTGGAACTGTATTTCCTAACCATACATCTAGGAGATAAAATCACATTCTTAAATTTATATGCTTTCATCTACTTAGCTTTTAAATTATTGTTGATAATTTTTCAATTTTGATAGTTATTTTAATTTTTATAGTTTTTTTAAATTCAAACTACAACAATTTTTAATCATAGAAGGCTATCTATTTAATTTAATTTTTAAATACATTTAAAATAATTTTATATGTGTATAAATAATGCTCCTAAAATTTAGAAATTATGAAGTTACTTACATTACACGTGCTTGAATACAAATTAGTTAGATAGACTATTTTTGTGAAATTATATTTCTACAAAATACTCTTAAAAGATAATTGCACAAAATTAATATATTTTTAGGAGGTAAGTTTAATTTACATTCATTAAAAGAAAATATATTTTCTTATAATTTAGGTTTTAATAAATAAGAATGTGATTTATAAATATTTACATTTTAATTTGCGTGTGTATAAAGAAACACCACATTAAACAAATCATAATTGGTTATGATAATTTATAAAGAAAACAAAAAGAAAAAGGATAAAATTAAAAAAAAAACAAAATGGGAGAAAAAATATCTCAAATAATTGATTTTGTAATAATAGTAGTTCCCATAGCAACCTTTTACCTTCGACATTTTCTCTTTGTCATAATTGTAAGAGTTTTTAAATTCAAAGATACATTTCTAAAAAGAGTTATTATTTTAATCAAATATCAAAATAAAGATTTTAAATTTAAATTCACTACTTACAGTTTTAAAGGTGAATATAACTTCTCCACTTTATGTTAATTATACATATAAAAAAATAACCCCCAAAAAAATTAACTAATCTAAACTAACTCCAAAAAATCATATTCAATATGTAATTTTACATGTGGTGCATTATATTCAAACGATTTTATTTTCATATTAATTGCATATGTTAAAATAACGATAGTCACTAATAATAATAAACAAAAAATTATAACAAAGTTAGTCAAAGAATTTTTTAATCTAAATTTAGACTTATTTAAAATTATAATTTTAAAATAAACTATGATAGTATTTAGTTTATTGGTTCATTAAATGAAAAGGATTAGTTAAGATATCATAATAGACAAATTGATCTATAAAATTATAATAGATATAATGTGAGGTTATTTATTCATTAAATTAATTTGACCAATAAAATAAATAAAAACAATACATAAATAAATTAATATAGTAGATAATGTAACAATGATATGTAAAGAATAGAAAGAGAAATAATATTTTTAAAATATTTGATATAAAATTTGAGAATGTGTTGAAATAGTTAAACATAAAATATAAATTTTATGTAAGACAATTGAAGATAAAATTCAAAAGTTAAGTTGTAAGAAGAAAAATTAATCATTAATTACACTTTTTAATTTTGTAACAATTATAACAATAATATAGTCATTAGTATTTCATACGTGGAGTTTGAGAAAGGTAAGATATAGTAAGATCTTATCTCTATCTATCTCTGTGGAATAAAAAATTTGTTTATGATAGATCCTAAGTACAACAAAAAAGTAAACTCTCACAAAAATTTTTGCTTAGATAAAAATTAAAACCATATTTTCTTCTAGAAAGAAGAAATATTGAAGCCTCGAAGGCACGAAAAGAACAAGAAAATATTAAGGTGATATAGAAGAACTTATTTGGAGAGATCATAAAATATTCTCTAAATTATAGTATGCTTATTTTTTTTATCATTTATACTTTCAAATTATCTGTATCTAATTATGATATTTGGAGTACATCGAAAAGTTAATTAATAAAAAAATTTATAAAATTTATGTTCTTCAAATTTTTATTAGGTATATTGTATTACAAAATAAGATAATAGTTAGATATTTGTTGATTTAATATAATCTAACACATTCAAATAAGTAAAATTATAATTATAATTTACTTTAATAACGTCCACGCATCGCGCGGGATACTATACTAGTATATAATTAATAGGAAGAAAGTCTAGCCTAGGATTATGCCAAGTGGCAGCATAGGATTATGCCATGTGTTAGATTTTAGGAAAAAATAGTTAATTTAGGTAATAATTAACTAATATTTAAATTTTAACAGTTTTTTTTTAATAACATCATATTAAATACTTAAATTTAATTTCTTAAAACATAAAAAATAAAAATAAAAACGGCAAAAGTTGAAAATATAATAATTTACAACAATTTTTAGAATACTGAACTATTCAGATGACACCCACATTTTATGTGGACTCCTCAACTGAATTTTTTTTTAAAATTTACTGTAATTTCAACTGAAATAATAAAAAAATTAATAATCTATATCTCTCTACATAATAGGGAGGCAAAAATTATAATATATATCTCTATATCTATCTCTATATTATCTATCCTTACTAAACTGCACATTAAATACTAAAAAAAAAGAAAAAGAAAATAAAAAAATATAACTGCACATTAACTTCCCACATCTATCATAAATTGCTATAATTTTTTTATTTGAAAAGCAGTTCCTCCACGACCATTGCACGATAGCAACTTCAAGATGTTGAAGTTAGTTCATATATGACCATTTTATCAATCAAACAGAGTCCTATTTCTATAAAATAATTTATATTATAACTAACAGAGTCCTATTTTTTTATAATTACTTTTATATATAGATATTTAGGTTTATTTAATATATTTTTTAGCATTTTAAACATTTTGTTCTTAATCATGTTTAATCAATCTAATTTGAGATACTATAAACGAAATAATTCCTATAGTCAATCTATATTGATTATAAATAATTATTTTACCACATTTAGGACTCATTTAAAATAATTTCGCATATTTCTATAAAATAATTTATAATGTAACTAACAGAGTCCTATTTTTAGGTGTTATGTTAAAAAAAAATTGATATCCAAAATAAATAGGATTTAACCGAGCGTAAATTATTTTTTATGAATACTCTTTAAAAATACAGTTTAATAACACGTTCCTGTAACTTCCACGTTTGTGAAAGTTATAACTTCCATTTATTGTCCACTACCACGTTGATGGAAGTTACCTACAATTATATATTGTGTTCACTTCTTTTTTTTCTTCTTCACATTTCTTAGAGTTCAGTATTTTTATTTTGTTTCATACTTCTTTTGTATTTAACAGAAGAAATAATAATGGCGGCTATTTGTGATTTCATTAGCGAAATTAACAGCAAGTCAATGTACTGGAAATTAAAAGTTCGTATTATCAGGCTTTAGGAAAACACTGATCGCGATCGACCTGATTGTCCTTTTTCTGTTGAGCTTATTTTGATTGATGAAAAGGTGTTTTTAATAATAATTACATTTGATTCTAATTTGTTTTATATGTACGATTTCTTTTTTTTATAACGCTCTATACACAATTCACGTCCTAATTATTTATTTGACTGAATATGTGTGGCGATCGCATTCATGCGACTCTTGGCAGATCTCTATTCTCAAGTTTCAAAGAACAAATTAAGGAAATGGGATTGTACGTCATTAAGAATTTAGTGGTTTGTCCAAATAATATGAAATCAAAGATCAAAGACCACAACTTTAAATTGTTGTTCATACAAAAAACTGTTGTTGAGAAGATAAGAGTATCCAAATTTCAGCATGTCTATTTTCAAATTTAAACCTTATACACAACTTACAAATCCTCAAGAATTTGACGGCACTGAACTATTTGGTAATTAACACATTTTTTATTTTTTTCAGTTTAAATTTTTGTTTTATTGCATAATACATATATTTTTTTTATAATTCTGTTCCTTATACATCGCCTTCAATTATTATTTATACTCATTTCTCATTTATGTTGTCACTGTTTTGTAGATATTATTGGGGAAGTTGTGAGTTATGGTGATGTACAGACTATCAAACAAGATGATAGTGTCTGAACGTTCATGAACGTTGACATACAGGATTACGAGTACACATGTCACAATTTTATGAATTCATGCTATAACAACTCATTATTTTTATTAATATTCATATCCATATACATTTTATGTAGGAATAAAAATATCTCAACTACTTTTTGGGGTGAATTTGTGGAACAGATCAAGCCATATAAGCCTATTGTCGTTGTCATGCAGTTGATTAAAGCACATCGATTTCGAGGTTATTTAAGTGTCTACTTTACTATTCAAGAGAACCGTACAATTAGCTAACTCTTAATAAAAATTATTAACTATGCAGACAAAATTTCAGTGAAGAATACAATTAGCAAACTCTTGATAAAAATGATTAACTATGCAGACAAAATTTCAGTGAAGAACACTTGGCACGTTTCCAAGCTTTGGGTCAATTCAACTCTTCCTCAAGTTAACGAATTCTCATCAAGAATAAACTATCTACCTGGAGTCGGCTCACAAAGAATTACACTACTTTCTTCAAAAAATTGCTACAGAGTTGGCATCTGGAAGTATCAGAGTACATGATATTGAGGATTTGATTGACTGTAAGCCTGTAAGTAATTAATTTTCAATCTTTAATTCAACACAATTTTTTTTTTTTTAATATAACAGTGTTTATTTAATCTCTATTTGCAGCAAGAGAATTATTTTATTGTGGCAAAGATAATCCATCTAGAAATAGACCGTGGATGGTCTTACTTAGCATGCAAACAATGTGCAAAGGGGATTGATGAACAAGGAGACAAATTATATTGTAAAAGATGTGGACCCGTTCAATCAGCCATCCGTAGGTATGAACAAAATTCATATTTTTCTCTCAATGTCTCATACAAATTCAATAATCTAACATAACTAACTTTTCAATGTACAAACTAAAAGTTAAAGTTTTGGATTTCACTGGCACAATTTTTCTTATGTTGAGGGATTGGGTAGCAACAAAGATGATAGGAAAAACTGCTACTAATTTATTTGAGGTAAGTTAAAATTATAAGCATGTTTAACTTTTATTTCTTAATTTTTACATTTTGTTTCAGTTCTTCATTCTAACTATGTAAAATGACTTTTTCTTAAGACTGCTGATGTTGCAAATAATTCTGCATATACTATGGAGTTGGACAATATTGTGGACAATACATACATGTTTAAACTGGAATTAAAGAGCTCTGACAGTCAAAGTCAAGATGAAGTGTTTAGAGTTGTTACATTTACTTATGACAATGATATTATTGAAAAATACAAGCCTACTTCACATGTAGAGACATTTAAGGTATTATTTTATATTCAAACATTTATCAGGTTTAAATTTTATGATTTAATTAAATTATAATTTTTGTACACAATTTTTAGGATCCACACTACGATTATAACCAAGTTAGTCTTGACGATCGTGAATTCAAGGTTATTTTATAACATATTATAAATATCTTTTTATATTGTTCATTAAATATAGAAACTCAATAGTCCTTCAAAACTGACATTAAAATCTCTAATTTTTATATATGTAGGATTCCACTGATGATACATTGATCACTATCGCACAGACACCTAACAAGGTACATAAAATTGATGCTGCAACAGTAGATGAAGAAGATCCAAACTCACAGTTGTCAGGAAATAAGTTCAAGAGAGTGTTTAAGAAGAAGAAGACAACCTAAAGTACTGCTAGAAGGAACAACAGTTGGAGAGTTCAAGAACTGTATAGTTAGTTATTTTAGTATTTAGATTACTTGTGAACATCATGTGTGCTATCTTTCATGGTTTCTCCTTTAATTAACTTATCGTATGTTGGTATTATGATATTTCTCTTATTAATGGACAAGATGTTTAAATCTTTTCAATATTCTGTATGATATAAGAAACAAAGATTATGCTTTTAAAAGAAAATGAGAAAGAGGGACTCTATAGAATGACACTTAATAAGATGTAATAATTCAGATTAAATTTTCAGTACCATAGAAAAACCCAACAATATTCAATAATTGCACTTGAAAGATATTATTTTATAGCAGTTTATCTGAAAAACATTTTTAAACTGACCTTTAGACCCAATATAATTCGCTTCTATCTCGCATCTCATTTCTCCATTATAGTACCTGTAAAAAAATAATTATTTGACAGTTATATTGGTAGTACCATGGGAGTAAAAACACACTCCATAATTTTGCTCCCTTGAATGTGGCAATAATAGCATCAGAAATCAAATATATACAGGATATGATGATACATATTGCAATTCATACCTCAAAATTAATCAGAGAGTCTTTTATGCATCTCTTTTCTATTCTTCGTGAACAACGAGCAGAGATCCCTTTGACAAATTCTAAATCAAATTTATTTTCTGCATATTTTCAGATCTATTTTGTGAAAATTTATAAGACCTGCCAAACATATAGACCTGTTATTGAAGTTAGTAGACAATAATAGAACATACATATTAGATATGCTAGCCACACTAGCCAATTGTTGTTACACAACTTGTGGTAACACCAAAAATGTTACAGCAGTAATTTTTAGAAAGCTACAGAAACAACTGTTTTAGTGATGATGGCCAGAACTATCGCGAAACAACTGTTTTAGTGATGATGACCAGAACTATCGCAACTTTCTAATACAAAGGTGTTCGACAAAGTTCAAAGAAGTACCTGCTGGATTATCTTTTTTGGGTAAATATTTGGTGATGGCAGCAACAATTGATGTAGATTTTATCACCCGGTTCAACAAAAAGATCATCTTTTACATTGATTGCTTTAGAAATGATTGATTTCACTCCAGGCACCTTAGTCTGCAGCACCGAAAACAATAATGAAGCACCAGAAAACATAAGTGAAACAGTTTTGGAAAAATGTAGGAAAATGAAGTATTATGTTCATTGTTCCTATTTTGATTTGGGTTATGGTAGATTAAAAAAATAACATATTTTGTTTTAGTCATGCTGGAATAGAAACAATTACGACTATGAGTAGCTCGGCAATAATATACTAGCCCTATTTTATATAGGCTCTATGTAAACGTGCCAAGAATAAATGATAATCTTAACATACCTTATCTCAAGACTTCCTCTCTTCGGACATGCCACCAAAGTCCATCAATACAAATTTGTATCTCTAACGTCACACTATATATGTCAGTTTACGGATCCATCGATTAATATGATGATGTCATCAATACAGTAATAAATCACGAGCGACAAGCTCGAAAAATTACAGTATATTGTACATATTTTTCACTAATCAACTTTTCAACAGATCAAATATTTAAATTGTTGCACATGAATAATCATTATAGTACCTGTAAAACAAACTTTATATAGTGTATGCAGAATAGTTTAACCTGAGAAATTTCATGTATCTGTCATTGTATCACGCTAAATAAGCAGAATAGTCTATGCAGATAATTGTATGCAGATTTTGTTTTAGTCATGCTGGAATGGTAACAATCACGACTACCAGTAACTCAAAAATAAACTACTAGCCCTATTGTATATAGGCTCTATGGAAACATATCAAGATCCTTTCAGAAATGGAGTCATTTACTAGCAAAAGGTCCATTTTTCTTATTTCGATACCCATTTTATTCATCTGACAAACACAGCATCGTGCCATAGCTACCAAAGAGAACTGCATCCAGCCTCTATAATTTTTTTCATAACCAAATGGAAAAACACCAAATGCCCTTCACTTTGACAAAAAATACTACTTATTTATGCCTCTTGGGGACAAGCAACTACACAAAGTTGTGCAAAGAAGGCCTTAAAGTAGCCATAAAATGTACACGCAACGCCTCTGTCATTTTATCTCTCTAAATAAGCAGTAGTAATTTTCACATATAAAGGCAACAACAACAACAACATACCCAGTTGAATCTCACAAGTTGAGTCTACATATAATAGTGTATGCAGAAAATCATAACCTGATAAATTTCATGTATCCGCAAAGTTAGAGTAAAATACTTCATTAGACTGGCCCTCCAACAATGTCTTTTATAATATTGAATACTTTTGTTAAGTCATTAAGCATAGCCTATATTTAAATTATTATTTTTCCTATTTGGAGTTGTGTCATGGTAGATAAAAAAAATAGCATATACTGTTTTAGTCATGCTGTAATAGTAACAATCACGACTACCAGTAGCTCGACAATAATATACTACCCCTATTGTATATAGGCTCTATAAAAACAAGCAAAGAAGAAAGGATAGCCTTAACATACCTTATGTCATGACTTTCTCACTTATGTCATGCCGCCAAAGTTCATCTATGCGAATTTGTATATCTAACATCACATCATATATTTAAAAAAACAAATCCATTGAGAAACATGATGATGTCAGTAGTAAATTAATAAATCACGAGCGACAAGCTAAAAAAAATACTTGTACATATTTCTCACTAACCAAATTTTAAATAAGTTATATATTTAAATTGTTGCACATGAAATATCATTACGTTCAAATAGCATAGAATTATTAGTGTCTTAAAATATCAATACTAAATTCTAAACTATTTCAATTTACATCTGAATTATAGTTATATTGCTAGACATTAGCAGTCAAGTTTATATATTTTAGATGGTAATTTATTTTGATTTACGGAATATTTTTATTAGTTTTGCATATTATTATTATAAGAAATATACAAGTAACTGTCACTTACACAATAAAAAACTGTTTTGCACTTTTTAACATCAGTTGAATTTGTCTTAAACTACTCATTTCTCTGTCTAAATCATAAACCAACTTCATCTTCCTTCCATTTTTTTTAAAGAATGACATATTAAAACCAGATCCTAAATTCTTTCCATGGAAAAAAAAATCAGTTTCTACACTGAACAGATGCAGCATACAGGATCAGAAAAGGTGCAAAGAAAGCACAATTACCAAAGGCATGATATTTGATTAGAACAATATTTTAGATGTTCTAAAGGATAACTTAAAATAACAGTTGTCACTCATTTACAGGCAATGTTGAAGCCTCAAAATATAGAAATTCTTCTTTTCAAAGTGAAGAAAGAGTTCCACCTTTGATTGACATAACAAATGGTGAGCGACAATATCTTTAATTATATATATGTATAGTTGTGCTCTTACAACTTACTTTGTCATATTTTTAAAATATTTGGTTATATTTGATTAATTGTTATACAACTAATGATACATATGCAATATATTGTGTATACATAACAATACAATCTCTTCTCCCTAACTTAAACTCTATATTGGTATCACAAAGTTAGTACTAATTTTATATATACAACTTATTGCCTGATTTAAATGATAGTATATTGCGTGAAGGCACTATAACTGTGTTAGAATTATTAATATTCCATCTGTAGAAGATCATAAGTAAAAAAATTCTTCCCTTAAGTTGATTTTGTATTTTATAATAACTATTGCAATTTATCTGTAGATGTGCAAGTTCATAATATTTTGCACGATTTAAATGAAACTCCGATATTTGAAGGTAATTTTTAAAAAATTTTCATTTTTTATCAATTAGAAATAAAATACAATTTTAAGACTGCCAAAATTAATTATTGTATCTCTCTTACTAGAAATTGAGGCAACAGTAAACAACACTTTCGTACAAGGTATGTTCCTATAAATTATTTGTTTATCTTAAAAATATTATATTATACTAAAAAAATCTGAATCTACAATTTTTATTGTAAAAAACATATTATAAAAGAGTGATATTGTATACGCTCACTAATCTATTTATATAACAGAACAATTTCAACATAACACAACAGTTGAAGATGAAGAAGAGTATCCAGGCATGACAATCATACTTTATTATCTCTATTATTATTATAGAGGAATTTATCTTCACTAATATAGTTGTAGATAAATTTAAACCTTATAATTGATTAACTGACTACTTTTTATAGATGTGACAATTGAATGTGGCGACATTTGCATTGAAGGTAATTGTGAGAAACTCTTTATTCATATAACATAATTTGATAATTTAAATCAAATTTTTTCTTTAGCTAGATACATACTAATGCAATTACAGATTATTGGGATATAGGAGATCCTACATATGAGTGAAAAGAGTGGGGCTCTCTTTTTCTATGAAGAAAGAATACACAAGCACTACAAATCAAAAAATTCAATTTTCACAATGTGTTGTCAGAAAGGAAAAATAAAGCTTCCAGAACATAAGAAGCCTCCTCAAATTTTGGAGCAATTGTTGTTTGGTTCAGGTTAAAAGAATAATTATTTTATGTAGTAACATACTCATATATACGTTTATTAATATTCATGTGCAATTATTTTACTATAGGTCCTAAGAGTAGTCACTTTCAAGAAAAAATAAGAAGTTATAACTCTATGTTCTCATTTACATCAATGGGTGGAAATATTGATGCATCTATCAATCAGACGAGAGGGCCAAGAACCTTCAGATTATTTGGACAAAATTATCATCAAATCGGGAGCTTACTACCACCTGAAGGATCTACTCCAAAATTTACAGTTATATATTTATGATACCGAAAATGAAGTTGCAAATAGAATAGTGTTGTCAAGTAAGTATTATATTTTTATTATATTATACTAAGTAAATAAAAAATTATTAAAGTGACTTTATAACCCTTTTTTTTTTACAGTCATGGACAAGATGTTAATAAAATTCATGCTGAAATTGTCGCTGATCTAAAACAAATGTTGGATGACAACAATGTTTTGGCAAAGACTTTTAGAATGGTCAGAGATAGATTTCAAGAAGATAAGAACTCCAATGTAAAGCTCAAATTAATAGGAAAAAGAGGTACTGATGGAAGAAGATACACCTTACCAACAATACCAGAAGTAGCTGCTTTGGTGGTTGGTGACTTTGAAGTTTCTGGATGTGATCGCGATATTGTTATAGAAACACAATCTGGACAATTACAAAGAATAAACGAATTAAATGCTGCATATTTGGGTCTACAATATCCTTTACTTTTTCCTTATGGTGAAGATGGATATAGAGAGGATATTCTTTTAAATACATGTGATGAATCATCAGGAAAAAGGCAATATGTTAGTATGCGAGAATTTTTTACTTATAAAATTCAAGAAAGAAAAGGAGAAGTTCCTACCATTGTGTCTTCTAGAAGATTATTTCAACAATATTTAGTTGATGGCTATACAATGATAGAATCTTCTCGGCTCAAGTTTATCAGGACTCATCAACAACAACTAAGAGTTGATTTTTATAACGTACTAACAGATGCTATTTTACTTGGAGACACTGATCCTTCATCACAAGGTAAAAGAGTAATTCTACCATCAAGCTTTACAGGAGGTGCACGATATATGCTTCAGAATTATCAAGATGCTATGGCAATATGCAAATGGGCTGGATATCCTGATCTTTTTATCACATTTACTTGCAATCCTAAGTGGTCAGAGATTACTAGATTTGTAGAGAGTAGAGGCTTGAATCCTGAAGATCGTCCTGACATTTTAAGTAGGGTGTTCAAAATCAAACTGGACCACTTAATTAAGGATTTGAAAAGCAATCAAGTTTTTGGACAAGTAAAAGCAGGTATATAACATTTACCTTTTTTACATATATTTGATGATTTTTATTATAAAATCTAATTTTATAAATGATTCTAACAAAAAAAAAAATCTAATAAGCTGACTTTATTTTTAATGCAGTGATATATACTATTGAGTTTCAGAAACGAGGGTTGCCGCACGCACACATTCTGCTATTTCTTCATGAGAATAATAAATTTCCTTGTGCATCAGATATTGATCGAATAATTTCGGCAGAAATACCAAATGAAGTTGATGATCCTCATTATTACAATGCTATGAAAAATATGATGATGCATGGTCCATGTGGTTCTACTAGGAAATCTTCGCCTTGCATGCAGAATGGTAAATGTACAAAGCAATTTCCTAAAAAGTTTATTGAAGCAACAACAGTTGATGAAGAAGGGTATCCTGTCTATAGAAGAAGAGATAATGGTAGAACAATTCTGAAAAATGGTATTCATTTGGATAATAGGTATGTAGTTCCACACAATCGCAGATTATTATTAAAATATGGTGCTCATATTAATGTGGAATGGTGCTCATATTAATGTGGAATGGTGCAATCAATCAAGATCGATTAAATACCTATTTAAATATGTCAATAAAGGACATGATCGTGCAACTGCTGCTTTTTCACAAAGTAATCAGGAGGAAAGTTCATCAACTGTTGATGAAATCAAAATGTATTATGATTGTCGCTATATATCACCATGTGAAGCTGCTTGGAGAATATTTCAGTTTCCAATTCATCATAGAGAACCGTCAGTTGAAAGACTATCGTTTCATCTTCCTAATGAACAAAGTGTCTTTTTCTCGGATGATGATCCAATTGAAATTGTTGCCAATAGACCAACTATTAGGGAATCAATGTTTTTATATTGGTTTGAAGCTAACAAAAATTATCCTGAAGCAAGAGATTTGACTTATCCAGAATTCCCTCTAAAATTTTGGTGGAATAATAAATCAAAAAAATGGCAAAGGAGGAAAAATTCTGCATTTTCTATTGGAAGGATCTTCTTTGTTACTCCAGGAAGTGGAGAGATATATTATCTAAGGTTGTTATTGAATGTAATTAAAGGACCAACTTTCTATGAAGAACTTAGAAGAATCAAAAATCATGACCATCCTACTTTTAGAGATGCATGTTATGCACTTGGTTTGTTGGATGACGACAAAGAGTATATTGAAGCTATAAAAGAGGCAAGTACTTGGGGAATGGCATCTTATCTTAGACAATTATTTGTCATGCTATTGTTATCAAACACAATGTCACGACCAGAATTTGTTTGGCAAGCACCATGGCTCTTATTGTCAGAAGATATTCTTAGTCAAGAAAGAGTATTGTAGGATAATCCAGGTATAATATCTATTATTCTATAATTGTAGTATTATTTTTTAAAATGAAGTGTTAAATTTATATAATCTTATATTAATATGAAGAATAATCAATAAGTTAATGATAATATATTATATCAAATTTATGTTTTTCTATCTTGATTTTGATAGTTGTATGTTCTTTTATCTTTTATTTAATTTCTTATAAGCTTTTCTTTTCATGGTATCCTATATGTTATTAGGTTTTTTAAAATATAACTTTTATTTTTGATTTAATGTGATTAATGTATTGCAGACTACTTTTAAGAGTGTTTTTTATCCATTTTTAATTTGGTATTCTATTAAAAATATCAATTAACCTTATGCAAAAATCATAAACAATATATACATGAATTTACTTGATTGAGTTATATATATAAATTTACTACAATGTCTTTTAAGCAGTAAACATTTTTATGT